>JARFJB010000683.1:1180000-1397500 GCA_036346205.1 Vesta saturnalis
AACTATATCGAAAACGTATTATGGAGCACCAACCCAAGTCTCACAATTATAATCTTCATGATGTCGGATCTGACCCTTATACAGCAGAAAGAGTTGGCTGGGTGTAAAATCCTGTTTAGATCTGAATACAATGCCTCTTACAAGCAGCTGCTTTATTATCTGACAGACGATGGTCAACCCCCGATAGATTTGAAGATACAGTCATTTCTAACATATTAATAGACTTAAAGCTTAAGATGTGAGTGAGCTATAGATACTTACAACACGGAATGACCGATTTTTTGCAAGTAGCACTGAGTTTTGATTGCATTAAATCGAACTACATTATTAGTAGAATAAGGGCACTATCTCCACCACTTTTTGTGACGTTATAGGCCACGCCCACTTTCACTTTTGGCCCTGACGCCTACGTGGGAGTCGTATTTTAGCCTTGAAGCTAACCTCGGATTCGACTTTGGGATTGACCTTGTGCGTGAGGGTCATAATTCTATATCACAAGGCAAGTACAGGAACTTATGTTATGGCCTGCGCCCTCCTGTCGTGCCCCCCTTTGCGCGAAATTTTAATTTGTCTGTTTGTGACTCCATCTGGTGGTGTACTTTTGAACTAGCGAATGTTTTCTGTAATCGAAGTTGATCGTGCCCGTCTCTCTCTCTCTCATTTCTGTCGTCTCACTCGCTTCTCTCGTCTCGATCAATCGTTTCTCTCGCTTCTCTCGTTCCCCTCGTTTCTATCGTCTCACACAAGCACAACCACAAACACAAGCACGAGCACGAGCACGAGCACTAGCACGAGCACGAGCACGAGCACGAGCACGAGCACGAGCACAAGCACGAGCACGAGCACGATCACGAGCACGAGCACAAGCACAAGCACAGACACAGACACAGACACAGGTGTAAACACAGACACACACACGCAGACACACCACACAGATACAGTAACACAGACATGGGCGCAAAACGCAAACGCGCAAACACGAAAACACGAATACACGCAAACACCAAAACACAAAAACACCAAAACACGAAAACAGGTAAACACGCAAACATGCAAAACAGCAAATACGAAAACACACAAACTGGAAAACCCGAAAAAACCCAAATACGAAAACACACAATCGCAAAAACATGCAAACATGAAAACACATGTTACGTGTTTAATTGGAAAACGTTTATTTTTGATAGCGTTCGTCATTTTGTCAAATTTACTCACTAAAAACAGCAATTTATTCTTATTTAATGCTTCCAATTCACTATGTCGCAAATTTTTACACATCTCTAATTGCATTTAAATTAACGTATGTAACTTCTGTACACATCCCTTACTTACTTAAAAATAAGTCAAATTTAGTACCATCAGCGAATCTCTGAGATTTCGGATCATTTAATATAAAGCAGTTAAAAAGGAACCTGGGAATTTCTACAACCAAAATAAATGCATTGATATTATAGTTTTGTAATCAAATAATTGACAATTGTCACCTCTTAATGAAATTTATATATTTAAGGTGCTTCTAGCAGTTCACTTTCACAAAATTCTTTTATCTAAAACGGTATATATATATATATATATATATATATATATATTCACCCCACGATTTAACTCCTGTTTTAATTGAAATATACTGGGTGTAACGATTATTTGTAATACGGTAAACTATTGCAAAAGTTAAACATTTAATTTCATATGAATTTGTAATTTTGCCTCGCAATCTTTATGTGTTAAGTACATTACTTTTTCCTGTGGACAAGTTTGTTCGGCCCAGTTTTATTTCCTCTAAATTTCTTGATTACTTAATTGTTACGGTAGTTATTTACTGTGGACCGAACAAGCTTTCCAATTACTGCTATGTAATATAAAATCATTAGTGTTTTACTGAAAAACAATTGGGTTTTGCTGTATAATGTGTGAAGCGTAAGGCAAGCAAGTTAATTAATTACATTTTTTTTTCTGGTTTTACTAAACATGTCAATGGGATTACGTGTTAAACTGGGCAATTCAGGCTATATAATAATTTTATTTAATTATTTTTTTTTTACTAATTGAAATTTAAATTGTAATTGCCGTGGGCACAAGCTGTGGCTCACTGCTTGCCATCGTGGGCTTTGGTGTTGAATGTTAATTTTTTTTTAATTTTATTTTTACTTTTTTGTCACAACATCGACAATAAAATTACTTTATCGGGGGAATTGTTAACTCATTTCTACTTCTTTTTTTTTGGGTAAATCCTGTTTCGGGCTTTACAGGGTTTACTCTCCTTTCAGCACTGGTTGAGTATTTTCTTATTAAAGCCTATGGCGCCTACTTATATCCGGAGTCTATCTAACCATATTTCCATCGCTATACCTCCAAAACAACCACGCGTCTAAGTGTTCTGCGGCCTTCCGACCGTACTCCTGAGCTTAGTCGAGCCCATTCCTTTTTTTTTATGCCATATGATGGTTAGACTCGTGCTGAAGGAGTGATATCATTTATGTATATCAAAAAGTTGTAGGAGCTATCGCTGATCCTTGTGGCACGCTCACATTAATGGTAACTTCTTTTGGAAAGGAACCATCAACAACGACACGTATTCGTCTTTAGTAAAGAAAACTGAAATCCTAATTGAAGATCGTATTAGTTAACCCAAATTGGTCAAATGCTTTGGAAACATTTAAAGTGACTTCAATTGTTTCACCGGGCTGCTCTAATCTTTTTTTCTAAACTTGTGTCACATAGAGAAAATCATTTGTTGAACAACTCTGACTAAAACCATATTGATGGCCACTAAGCAGCAAGAAGTGCTGGTTGATGGCTTTTTTCATGACTTGAGATAGAATTGAAATGATAGATTTTGTGTCCAATAAATGGTTATACAGATCTGTAGATTAATAATTTTTTAATAAACTTAATGTGATAGAATAACCACTTGCAATTGTTATTTTGCTAAACGCCTGTCAGCCAGGGAGGTTATTATTAACTGAAAAAGTGGTCAGATAATAATAACCGATCTTGAGCCAACTTGTGCAGACCTTATAGAAACTAGCGAACCACTATTTAACCTTATAACCTTCTGCGTTCTCTCTATTGATAGGATGTATCGTTTTTGTCAAGAAGTGTTACCACACTTCGATAGTTCTCTTTTATGTAAATTGTTTATTAACAAACACTGAAAGATGTTGACAATTTATTACTCATTGTTATTTTGATTAAGCCTTCGTTTTTGATAAAATTCTTACGTGTCGCATAATAAGTCGCGCAATCCACAAAAAAGCTGAACAAACCAATAAGTCTAGAAAATAATTAAGGTAGCTTGCGTCGAGTACAAATAATTTACAAATAACAAATGTGCTCACATATAACTAATGGTACACTGTCCAACAATCTACTGATAACTGGGTGCACTTCGCGTAATATCATGTACATTATAGATACAATATACGTTATATAAGCAATGTGAACTATTTGTGGACTGCGTTAAACGTGGTATTTCGAAGTTATGCTTAGCTTAACATAGACGACCCCTCATTAGATAGTAATTTCATGAGAGTTTGTTACTACTTCTGCTCTAATTTCTTCACAAAAGAAAAGATGAACGTTAATTGCATGACTGAAACAAAACCAGGTGAGAACCCACAATATGAGAGCACACAAGATGATATATTAGCACTACTTATCCAATTTTCGGCTTTCAGTTCAATTTCAATAAATAGCTTGTAATATTAGTCGTATTTAATACTGTATATTGTAATAAAATGTGCCATTAAAATAAATAAATAATATTTTCTATACTAACGTAAGGGCGATACATTGTATAGAATAAGATTCGAAATACGTACTATTATTATGGCAACTCTTATGTGAAGCAGACTAAAATCGTCGACACCTGATTGATCTGGTGGCAATACCGTGATTAAGGAAACTACATCGACAACGGGGTCTTAGATATCATTTACTTACAAGAAAAAGAAAACGAGTGAGGTCGACGAATAACAGAAACTGGTGATATTCTCAGTGAAATACGATAATAAGGAGCTTTACTGTCCTGATGGAATGACCTACGAATGTACTTTTTAACTATCAACCTAACGAAAGAATAATGCTGTTAAGAAAGTTTCATGGAAAAGTAAACGTCAGACAAAAGAATCCCTATCATTTATGTAACTATTTCCTTGACTCTAGAAGCTTATCTGAAAGTGAAATGCTAATGAACGTGTTATCTACTTTAACCCTTTCGAGACTAATGGGTTAAGTTATCCCAGTTTCACGTTTAAAAGGATGATACTTTTTGTTTGCAAAATAGATTTATTTCCATAAAAACAATGTAACTAGGTATAACATAACACAATACGCCGTGAAAAACATACAAGATGCTCTATAACCAAAATATGACCTGGGATACAAGTGCCCACCAGTGCTTTTCATTGGGACATATCTATACCAGCCGTACACATATAAAAATCATGTATAATATGGGTTGAAACAGTTTGGGCATAAAGGTATTGCACAAACGTTACCAACTGTTGTTTCTCTAACTTTCTTTCTGAACATCATCGACATCTCTTCCTAATTTTTGGTTGTTACAGGTAAATAATCTCCTAAATTCAACATCGTCCGGGAAGATTTGGATGATCGCCCGTATGACCTTTTCCTGACAAGTTTTGCATTCTGTCGTCCCAAGGTGACCAATCTGCCAATTATACCACAAATAGCACGAACGGAATGCTACAGAGTTGTTTTGTCTCTTTATGGCTCATAACTTTGAAAGTTTTACTTTATATCCGTGATGTATAGTATGCGAAGAGACGCTCAACCAATTAATTTCTTTCAGAAACCAAATGAGTGGTTTGCGATTGAATAATCCATTAAAAATCGGTTTCACTAATTTCTAATATAGGTAACTATTATTAACTACAAAGTAGTGAGTAGCAATGGATAAAAAACCTTTTGCCACCATTTTATGAACTAAATCTATATCATACAGGAGAGTCAATTGGTCTAATAAATCTACCCCTATATATATATATATATATATATATATATATATATATATATATATATATATATATTATAGAAGAATTCTATTACTTTGGGGCCGGGATAATAAGTGTACTACCTTCTTTGGCCTTACGATTTACATCAGCCTCTCTATTCTGATGGTAGTTGCTAAGTACAAGAACTTCCCTTGTGTCCATTCTTAAACACGCGAGTGTATCCTCTTTGTTACAAACACATTTAATACTACCATGTGGACTTTTGTGGGAATACAAGTCCCGCAGCAAGCGGCAAAGTATTCAGTAAAAGAACTGACGTAAAAAAAATCAAAGTAGAATGTGACTACTTTTTGTCTTACAGTACTTGTAAGTCTTTTTACAACTCTCTCTCCAAAAGTTCCGCCTGCAGTCACTTCTTGTCTTCCATTGTAAATTTCAAAGTCATAGACATAGCCAGTTTGAGAGTCACAGCACTCTCAAGTTTTGATTCCACGCTTGATCGGTTTCAATGGTACATATTAAATAATCTTTTGAATTTCACCATATTTTCATCTATGGACTGAAAGATATTTTTCGACCTTAATTTTAGAAAAGTACCTCTTAGGCATTCGACCAAGTCTTCTACGTCCAAGTCTGAGGTAAAGTTTGCTGATCAATAAATTGGAGCGGTCTCTTGCATTATGATCATAGTTTCATGTGAATCAGTGTAGTGGTCCTTTTTTCCAGACTTATATACCAATCCATCTTGCCTTCATTGGGGCAATATAGCTTTAGAGGTATTTTGGAAATAATTTCAAGGAAATGTCAGCTTCAGAAGACAATCTAGTAAAGTTGTCTAGGATAGTAGCTGTACTTGGGCTCTTAGGTATACACATCTTCGACACGAATTTTTCAGTCGGTTCAACCCATGTGCGGCCTTTCAAAACATTAACAGCCGCAGCAGTAGTATCGAGAGGTGTAATACTTTTTTGAATTTTGGAGTCCGATTAATCTTCTGCTGAACTGATAGAAGTCGAGATAGTTGGCTTATGACTGTATCCTGAGCTCATCTCATACTCCGAGTCACTATCCACGAAAGGTTCAACATCTGAAAAACTATCAATTATATCTTGGAGGTCCTTTTTAGATAGAGCTTCTTTGTAAGAAAACACTAAGAATGGTTGGGATCTATGTACTCCATAGATGCAATTCTACCGAACCGTCGCCAATTTATTTAGTCCCAGTTGCATTTTACAGGTTATAAAGTCCAGAAATAAAATTAAAATTTTTATAACTTACCTGGTCATCCTTGACTGAAAGACATCCACTTACGTTGTTGAGAACATAATACACTTATATTGAGGTAATTTCAATGAACCACGTGGCGCACACTTTACTTTCAATCTACTATTGCAATGCTACGTGGCTTAAAAACATTATATTTTACTATAATTATTTAATGGAGGTAAAATACGAATGTGGATTAATATGCATGATATATGGATATACATATATATATATATATATATATATATATATATATATATATATATATATATATATATATATATATATATGCCCTACCCTAACAAGTTATAAGTCGTGGGTTCAAGTCCCACTCGAGTTACTCTTTTACTGTATTTTAAAAGTTAGTTTTAAATAACACATTCACAGTAAGCTTTACCTGAGCGTGTGTTTAGTCATTCATTACCGCGTTACAACGACTTGTATGCGTTGCAGTATAGTAAACAAGTTGAGTTTAATAGCTGTTAAAATCATGTGTTTATTTCTGATTCGTCATTTAGTATTTCCTTAAATATATTGTTTTTCTGAATTAAATAAATTACTTTGATTAAAATGGTTGAAGGTTATTTGTACATGAATTTTTATGATTTGGGGTGACTAGTTGATGATAAAGTATACAAAGTTCAATTTGACGTTCTGTTTTAATTTTAATTCCTGAGGAGGTTTCAATATTTTGTGGATTTTAATTAATCCATCGACTTGTGTCTGATATATGTATGTATGTATATATATATATATATATATATATATATATATATATATATATATATATATATATTTCGTCAAGGATAAAATGTTAGAAGTGAGCCGTGTGGTCTGCCTTTCTTTTATAATAGGTTCTTGAATTATAGCCATCAACACAAATTAACAGCTCTCTTCGATATGAGAGACTGTAGGAAAATATACCTTCCGACTAGTGGAAGTTTGTCTTATCTATTTTGACTACGAACTAATCTCCAGAAACGCAATTAATTATTTTTAATTAGCTTATTCTAATCTCCTCAGGGTATGAGTATCACCATAAAGTTTCGCTACTTCGTACGTATTTATTTACCGGGTTTTAAGCTAACTTCGGGTTTAGAACCACGACAGACTTGATTTGTCATCGAATATATTTTCTGAAATTTTACGTTGAACTTGGTAATAATATAATGCAATTTTATCTTAATAAGGTAAGACTTATCTTAAGGGTTTCGCTTTTGTTACATTTAAGTGTTTGGACGGATGATTAGAACCACAATTATATAATCTAAAGTTACTGACTACTTACGTGCTTTTCTGAAATTTTACATTTAATGGAATTGGTATAAAGGCAATACATCTAATTTAAATTTTGGATAGGCTTTGAAATTTATAATCTAGTTAAGATTGTTTGGAGAGCCAACGCTAAGTGAACAACTATTTCTTTTATTATAAGTTTTGTTATGAACGAATAAGTTCAAAAGTAAATATGCAATTAAAAATTATTATTAATTTTATTAAATACACAAATAAAAAGTTTACCTTGAGTAGGATTTGAACCTACAACCTGTACTTTGCTTAGAGTACCGCGCTAACCAACTGCGCTATTGAGAATCAAGCCTTGCAATATTGCAGGCTCACTTTTCATTAATATAAGTAATTTGATTGTAATCTCATTATATTTAGAATTCAATTCTACATACATAAAGACAAAATTTACATCGATTGGAGCTTGAATCTCGATAGCGCAGTTGGTTAGCGCGGTACTCTAGCAAAGTACAGGTCGTAGATTCAAATCCTACTCGAGGTAAACTTTTTATTTACGTATTTAATAAAATTAATAATAATTTTGTTTTTGGGACTACTTTTGCTTTTAATGCTTAACACTTCCAAATCTATCTATATTAATGTACAGACGCCCTAATATATTGGTCCTAAAATTTAAGTTATTATTTAATTCATAACTCTATAAGTACAATTAATTATCTGTGCATGTACTTTCAAACAAGGTCAATTTTACAAGTGCAAAATTGCTTACTTAAGCTTTTGTAAAAACATAAATTTCTATAGAGGCGGATGCATTTACTTTCCTGCGTTAAAATTGTTTTATTACCATCACTTATTAATTTATTAGTTTATTAGAAGCGGTTAGATATGGCAATGTATTATTGACTGGCATACTTAAAAATTTATTGTTTGAATAATGTGCTAATATACACATGTGCCTTGTAGGTGGGCTATGCAATAAGAATTTCACTTGTTATAAATGGAATTAATATCTTTTTTCAATTAAGTGTTGACACTTCTCAATTAACACAAATGGTTTAGCTTTGAGCTAGCCATATTCAAACGTTGGTATTTTCTTATTCATTACATTATTAGACTGGGTATCTTGAGTATTGATTTTTTTCTAAATGAGGTATTACTTGTAACTTAAAAGACATTAATTTAACGTCTAAATTATGGGGTTGCTATATCTCCTCATTCGATATATTAAAAAAAGTTTTCAGTATAGAAAGAATATATTAAATTTTTCATTTGACTCGTAGAGTTTCTTCTAGATATTGTCCAGACCTTACTAATTACATTTGTTGCTTAGCTAGGAATTGGATTAACGTTACATTAATAATTAGCGCTGCTTCTATCTAATGTTCTCCTTGCTCTTAACTTTTAGCTCCAATTTCTATTATATATCAATTGCTACGGACTTGCACCACTTCTATTATGACTGAGCTACCGGCAAGATCTTAGAATATCGACACTGCTACTTGGCACTCTGGTACATCGTAGAGATTTGCACGTAACAAATGCCAATACGCTGGTGGATCTAACCTGGGGAAAATGTGAGAAGGTGTCAAGCAAACTTACCCTTACGATCCCTATTGTATACTTCCTCCTCCTAGAATTCCCCCACCAATGTCCAAATTGATTGAAATGCGCTTCATGTAAATCGTTTAAGAGCGGTTTTTGAACATTATTTGCTATTCACGACTTTATCAAAACAGTGAACTATATATTAAATGAAATGCTATTTATCGAATAGCACTAATGTTTTAAATACAATATTCCACAATTTCTTTTATGTAATTATTTAGTTCTCTACGCGTTTTAATACATGCATCATTATCAAGAAAAAATATATAAGTAAAATAATAATAAGTAGTTTTGGTAACAAATCATTAAGGTAAAACAGCAAACTTGATGTAAATTATAATTCTATATTTAAAATATCTGTTAATGTTTATAATTTTCCAGTGCTTCAAAAACATTTAATTTGTTTTTTTCTTGGAAATATGTAAAAATTTAATGTTGTTTTGTGAAGTCATAAGGTGATTATTTATTATTAAACCTTTGGCATAATTTGATTTTCTGTGTGTTTATATTTGTAACATCTAATATGTTTCTGAAAGCTTCTTTATATTTCTTGTTCCACGAGCTACTTTTTACTATGAAATTGATATGTATTTATTTTCTGTCGGTTCTGTGTTAACTGGGCAAATGTTTTTGATTTTTAACTAAAGTGTCGATTATATTTGAAATGTAACCATTTGCTTATGCAATTTCTTTTATAATTGATATTTTCATTGAAATCGTTTGGTTTAATAATAATGACATCACTTTATGTATTAATGATCTATATGCTGCTAACTTATATATTTTATGGTGACATGAATCGTTTGTATTAATTTTATGTTTAAACCGAGAAAATTAATGGCTTTATTATGTTTTCTATCTAGTGTAAATTTTATGTTAGGATATAAATTGTTAGGTCATTAACACATACAATAATGTCATTAGCATTAAACCAAACAAATTTCAATAAAAAATATCAATTATAAAACAAATTGCACAAGCAAATGGTCACATTTCAAATATAATCGATACTTTAGTTAAAAATCAAGTGTACAAATTATTATCAAAAACAGTTAGCACAGATTGGACAGAAATTAAATACATATCAATTTCAGAGTACAAAGTAGCGTTTAGAACTAGTACCAACGTTCTTAAATGTTTATTAAATGCCAAAGATTCAACTAACGACATTTTGAAATCAAGTATTATAAATTGAACTGCACATTCTGTAATTCTGTTTATAGTGCCCTAACACTAAGGAGCCTTGCTATTAGATAAAGGGGACAAAGCAGTTGTTTTTGAAGCATTCAAAATTTATAAATAGCTATTCTAAATATAAAATTATAATTTTTATCAAGTTTGCTGTTTTCCTTAATGTTTTGTTACCATAATTACTTCTTGTTATTTTCTTATACATGTCTTCATGATAATGAAACGCGTAGATACACGTTAAGAATCATTTTTAAGCATTTGTAATTGTTCAATCTCAAAATTGAAAAGGTGTAACCCCCTTTTCTTTGAATGAAAAGGACTTTCCTTTATGTTACTTTAATTTGCCTCAACCTAGCTCAATCGGATTTAAATTAGTAAAAAGGGGCGTGGTTCGTTTACTTCTGCTGGCGTCGATCACAGTACACACTGACTTATAGTCATACAAAGGTTTTATATTTATATTAACTATTCGTTTTTTATAGGCTAAAAATTCAACACTTAACCTACAAAAACAATTCTATAATACTAACTACAATGACTTTTTAAAATTATTTTAATGCTTTCGGGTTTATACACACAGTTACTCTAACAGTATCGCAATGTTTCGTGACTCGCGCTTGCTCGCTAGAAGATCAATCAGAAAATCAATAAAGCATAGTTTACGTGCATGCGATTTTTACATTCGAATGAAATTGATGATGTTGGTCTGCCTTTATACAGTATAAATGCAATCTTCTACCTCTAATTTTTATGAAATAAACTTTTATATTTCCTTTCATAAAATATAACTTTTACGGTTTATTATCTACAAACGAAGATTTAAAGAAACTAATTTGTACAGGGTTTTCTTAGCTAATTGTTTACACAACTATATGAAGGATAATCTTAATTATGATGCATTCAGACCTTGTCTAATTACATTTAGTAAATAGCGGAAATTGTATTAAAAACAGAAATGGTAGTGTTTGCGAGTTATTAAACTCTTTGGAATGAAATGAATACATTCGTATTATATTCTGGGTGCGGGCGGCGGGCACGCTTAGCAACTCCTTGCACTTCTGGGTTCGATTGCCTCAGAAGTAGCTACCAGGGTGGTGCTAGGCCAGGTCTGTGTTCAATAATGACACTTATAAGGTGTTTAAACCTTCCGGAACCATTTAAAGATTTGCAGGTACGGGATAAACTAACTTGTTTTGCAGGTACGGTAGACTTACATAAGGGTTTCTCCCTCAAGTCTGGGTTATCGAGATAAGCGATCAGGACGGATGCTGGTTCAGGACGTCGTTAGAGAAGTATACTGGGTGTCTCGCAGTGGGCGAGCGGGTATTAAAGCTGGTTATGGGACTTCTATTAAGAAGTGTTGTTATAAAACTAACTAAAAGCGGTTTCTCACGTTTGGCGAGGTTAAATATAAAACTTCCGGACGTAAACGAGGAGCGTCTTCAGAGAACTGGGGATCATGATGTGATCTACAAGCGGTGTCTGCTAGTAATGTTATCTGCGGGTTTCTGGTACTTCTGGTTTTTACTTATATTGCTTTGTGGGTCGTGTATTGGTGTTAGATAGTGTAATAGATGTTGGATGAAGGATCATTTACAAGAATCTGGGACTAACCCGTTACACTGTATAAGTGAGACCTCCGGAGGTTGTAGAATTAAGACGAAAACCTTTCTTTCAAACGGAGTAAATTAATGATGACTACGGGCCTTCAGCCCGGCGCGACATCGTTCAATCGGCGTATTGAGTAATATTGTGCAATAAAAACTTACGTGCCTTTAACCTCAGATTA
Organism: Vesta saturnalis; assembly: GCA_036346205.1. Classification (NCBI taxonomy): domain Eukaryota; kingdom Metazoa; phylum Arthropoda; class Insecta; order Coleoptera; family Lampyridae; genus Vesta; species Vesta saturnalis. Next base: position 1,192,076 of record JARFJB010000683.1, read on the forward strand.
CATCGACTAGCAGCTCGGTTATATGGAGATGATTTTCTGGTGGCGTTGTCGAGGTGTCTCGACAAATTATGTACAACGGTAAAAGATGAATATTATGACAAGCGCAGATCGACACGTCGGCGGAAAAAAGTAACGCAAAGAAGCGCGGCAGATGAGGGGACCGGATTCTCTTTCTTCGGTAACGCGTCCTGGTTTTTATTGCAGATCTGCGGAAGGCGGGTAATGATTTCTGTAAAATTTGGTTAAAACAGGATAATTAGCAAACAATTAGTTCGAAAAAATTTGGTAAAGTCTCTTTACAAAGGACCTGCATCATTTTGCACGTCATTATTAATAATTAAGTTAAATAGCAACTTTCATAATTTAGCATAAAGAAATTGCAACATAAACACTAGTCAGCAGTATCACTAGGTCCATAATATTAAGAACGCAACGTAGCATGTGTAAATAGTACTGTAGGATAATTACTATAAATAGTTTTGGTTAGATTTAATAGACAGTCTTGAGTTAGCCACGAGTTCAAATACTCACAAGGTGCAAGCACCAGTCTACAGTTGGTAGCGTCAAATAACTCGAGAGTAAACATGCTCCTTCGAGTCACCAACATCGGTAACCACTGAACGTATAGATGGCCCTTCGGACCACCAACATCGGCAAGCGACAGTACAACCACCATCACCACTATCGGAAAGAAGAAGAAAAAAGCTGTAGTGTCCGAGTACAACGGAGCATTGCGAAACAGAAAAGTTTACCTCTGTGAAACTGTAAAGATTTACGCCACTCTCAGGTAAAAACATCCTATAAAACGGCGTGTAAGAGATTTACATTTTGTTTTCCAAAATAAACGGGAATTGTCCCACACGCATTCAAACTGTGAGAGGAAAAGGTCCTCATTATGTAGTACGAATCAAGAAGCCAAACAGGAGTCGCCTCACTTGTAAAGCGAAAAGGAACGTTCAAACCAAAGTTAACTCCTGTCAGGAAAAAAGGCAGCATCTACAACAATCACATACCGGCAAAAATTAAAGGAATTCGATAAGGAATATTGTAAAAAAAACCATAGAATGAAAATGTAAAAGTTCAACAAATTGCACAGCAATCGAAATGTAATTGGCAAGGTGAGTGATATACTGTTAACAAATATAAAAAAAGACTCGGTACCACGGAAGAACGAGGTATGCATAAACGAGCGTCTCAGTTAGTTAGTGGGAAAGAGTATTAGGCACGCATCAGGAGCTATTGAAACTGCAAATAGAAGATCATGACTACCACAGGTCAAAATATTTTGAGAGGTTAGGTAAGGTGTTGAATAATATTAAACATTACTTGACAAACCTAGAGAAGAATATATCGGCCACCGCGCAAAGAGATGAAGGGACCAACAAGGAACAATCACGGCGATTGAAACTACAAGTCGTTCAGATTCAGCAATTAAAGTCTCTACTACCAGTAGAAGAAAAATTAGAGCAAGAAGAGAACACAGTCCAAATCAACATGTGGCAAAACAAAATTCAACGAAAATTGACTTCGATTAAGGAGCTAAACATACACATTACGGTACGTAAAATAATATTTCACGATACCCATTTTACGGCAAGCTTGTTTGGGGACGTCGAACAATAGTGTGACGAAGTATGCAGCAAACTCGAAAGTAAAATAAGCCATGCAACGTTGTTCTACTAAAAGTGAAGCTACCTATATTTAATGGTGGTTATGAAAACTGAATTAGCTTCCAAGACATCTTCGAAAACGTAATACACGCCAGCAAGTTAAAAAGCCATGTCACAGTCCAACTATCCAACACCATGGGGCATTTTCAATAGTAGATCGACCAGGAGTCTGCGAAGTCAATAAGGCGACTACATGACATGATTTACGAATGTCTAGAGGCGATCGAAAACATGAGAACAGAAACGACATCCTGGGGGCCGATGATCGTCAGTTTGAATAGTTTCTTAAAACGCCGAATGAATCACCATCCCTTGAAGAAATAAGAGAATTTCTCAAAATAAGATTCCAGTCGTTGGAATCCATGTCTCAAGCCAGAAAAACAAAATGTGCTCCCACACAAAGATGGCAGAACATTCATCAACAAGTATGCTCGTACTGCAAGCAACAGCACGAATTGAGTGTCTGCCCAACAGTAAAAGAATTAGCACCACAAGCCAGGCTCGTCTTCGAACAACAAAGTCAACAGCGCATGGAGCGATGGAAGCGAGCTCCAAACATTACGGGTATTGGTCGACTCTGGATCGCAGGCGACATGCAATTATCTTCATTGACTACGGAGGTAATAGTCCTGAAGGAGATGAAAATCTCCCCGTCAAACCATTTAAGTTCAACATCAATCAATGGACAAACCAAATTATAGCGGATCCACGGTCATCAACCGGGACCAATAGATGTGATACAGGAAGTAGAGGTCATAATACAGAATTGGAATGGATTGTGTCAGGGCAGGTCTACAATTCCAGAAAACAAGTGATGACGCGAGTTAGCATGGTGCCATAGACAGAAAAGGGAGTGCAGTTAGAAAAATTTTGGGAACTCGAGAAAGTACCCAACCCAACAAAACTCTCCCCACAAGATCAATAATGTGAACATTTAGACCCAACCACGGTAAGAAACCCTGTTGGAACTTATACAGCAAAGATCCCATTCAAAGAAGACCTATCCACCTAGAGAGCTCCAGACGAGTGGCCGTTGCGAGGTTACTACAACTGGAGAGGAAATTCCTGAAGGACGCCAAGTTTGAGAAGTAGTACTGAACATTCATGCAAGAAGGCTTGGACCTGGGACATATGTAGATAATTAGCAACCCTAGCGGGAAATGAATGCACATTCCCCATTAGGCAGTTATAAAGGAATCCAGTTCAACAACGCATCTTCGAAAGGTACAAACGGGAGCCTCAATGACGTGGGTCCAAGCAAACATTGTTACTTGCTCACAGCTGATGTGGAGAAGACGTATTGCCAGATTAAACTAAACGTACAAGACCAACGTTATCACACCATCCTGTGGAGACCCAAACCAAGGGAACCAACCAAAGTATGCCAGCTGACCACTGTAACGTATAGAACAGCAAACGCCATCAAGGAAGGCGGAGTAACAACATCTCCAGGTGTTAGATGGCTACTAGATAGGGACAGCTTTCAATTCAAGCTGGTATTCAGCAGTAAATCAGTAACGAAGAAGAGTACATTATCAGAGACAGTCCAGTACCAAGCTGCTAATCCAAAAGTTATGGATAAGCCCAATCAACTGAAATCAACAGGTGCCCGACAACATAAGCACGAAGTGAATGGAGTTTCGCAATGAATTGATCTGCATAGAAGACTTTCAGGTAACGATACGGATCCACTGCACAGAAGACCAACAACAGCTGCGCTGGTTCTGCGGCACATTAAAAAAAGCGTACGGTGCATCAATCTATACTAGAACCAATGAAGGGAATATATCAATACCAATGAAAAAACAGTCAGTTACACAGAAAGGGATTGTGATGGAACCATTGTATACCACACCGCGGTATGATGTTCAATAGAGAACGGAACATAAAGTCCTCGGCCCGGTAGGACGTTCAATCTCCAATTTAACAGGACCTGCGTCATTTTGCAATCATTATTAGTAATTAAGTTAAATAGCAACTAATAACGTAAATATTAGTCAGCAGTATCATTAGGTCAATAATATCAAGGCCGCAACGTAGCATAATGTAACAGAAATTATGCGCCACGTTACTATAAATAATTGTGATATTAGATTTAATAAATATTATTGAGTTAGATACCATTAGTACTAACAGGGTGCTAGGAACAATCTACTCACTGCATCCCCAACACATTTAATGTCAAATAACACTATTTGTGATTCTAAAAATGTGATAAGGTATACAGGGTCCGCCATTGGGAGATGATCCTATGAGTATCTGCTAAACCAAACTTACTATAATTTTGAAAATTTGGTGATAGGGTAATGATGTTAGGGCTAACTCATCTAAAATATTTTCACGTTCGTACCACTTCCGGTTATACCGGAAGTCTGTACTTAGTCGCTTATTTTAAATGGAACACCACGTATATTAATACAATTTTGGATTCTATGTCGAATTTTAAGGTAAGTTCGTTAAATAAACTAGATACGAAATTTCAGTCGTTTAAAAAAAAAACATTTTTCTAAAAAAATTGACAGATGAGGTCTTAGTAATAACTCGTTAATTGTTCTGTTCCTGTCAAACAATTTGAATAAAACTTTGAGGTGTTGTAGGCAAAGGTTTATTGCAACAGTCTGCAAAAAATGACATTTGTATTTTTCATAAAAATAAAATTATGAATGTCTAAACTTGACTATCAAAAAATGCAAGTTACTCAAAAAAATCAAATGGAAACCCCTATTTTTTATTACTCAGATCGATTTAACGTCAAAAATTAAGGTAAGTTTGTTTAAAACTTTATTTGCCTAAACGTAACAGTTTCATACTTATTATCAAAAAAGTCCCAATTTTAAAATTTGTGATAAAAATGAGCTACATACTTAAATCTAGTATTCCTTGTTCGTGGTCACCATGGAAACCAAATAATTGAGAATTGAAATAAAGAAAAATATTTGAATAAGTTACTGCAAAAAATTATAAAAATTGATAATTTTGTGATTCAAAAGTCATTTTTGCCAAATAGAAATTTTCTGTCATTTTTTTCAAATTCGATATACAACATAAGTGTAAAAATTTAATACTTTATGAGTAAATCGAAAAAAACTACTTTTTACTGCGGAGGTAGTAACTACATACTTATCAGTGCATTCTTACACGATAAAGTCGCTTATTTAGTATTTCTTGCTCGTGATCAAATGTAAATTAATTTACAATAAATGTTCAAAATGTTGCCCGTTAGACGCAAGACATTGTTGAACCCGTCTTATAACGGCTTTATTTGTAGCCTTTTGAATGTCTTGTGGAGAAAGAGAATTGAAGGCATTTTGCACTCTTGCAATGCAATCTTCTTTAGTCGTTAGTGGTGTAGCATAAACAATATTTTTAATTCGACCCCAAAGATAAAAATCCATTGGCGTAAGATCAGGTGACCTAGGTGGCCATGGAAAGGGACCATTATTGGCAAACCAACGATCTTCAAAAATTTCATAAAGTTTCATGGAAACAGCGTTGGTGTTGTGAGGGGGCGCACCGTCTTGTTGGTACCACAAATTTTACCTTTCTAGATTTAATCGGAGTTTAATTCGAGTGTTTAATATCTCAAGACAATTTTCTCCTAAAAATTAAATTCGTAATCAGAAATCGCAAGAATCAACTATTTTAAACCTCTCAAATTTTCGTTGTAAAAATACACGTCAAAGATTTCGTTATTCCGAATAGCACAAAATACGTTAAAATTCCAAATTTCCTGAAAATGGCATTCGCGAATTGGATTGCTATTTTCGTTATTTCAGTAATGCGAGTTTCGGCGATTAAATATGCCATTTTTCGTAAATTTAGATTCGTCCGTCCATATGATATTAGTCAAAAATTAGGAATTTCTTGTATTTTGAGCAAAATTGTTTCACAAAATTCGATACGTTTCAAAAATCCGCTTCTTTCAAATGTTGAACTAATTGTAAACAGTATGGTCTAAACTTATGTTTCTTAAGAATTCTTCTGATAGTTGTTGGTGTTAAGCCAATATCTGTTTTCGCGTCGTTTATGGAATTACAAGGATAGGCACGGAAATATCCTAAAGTTATAACTTCATTCTGTTCGTTATCAATAGCAGTTTTTTTGCGAGGCGCAGAGTGTTTAAATGTGCCAAACTGTTCCAAATTTGGAACCACACGTCTTATTGTATCTGCTGATGGTCGGGGGCGCTCAGGATAGCGTTCGATAAATGTTCTTACTGTTCGTTTTACAACTCTATGACATTCTCCGTGAATTAAAATTAAATTCAAATAATCTGTATTAGGATATTCAAGTCGAGCCATTTCATCAAGAAAAACACGAACTGTCAACAATTTTATTAAATTCTTGACTACAAAGGAAAATCAAAATAAATAAGCATCTTTATCGTGTAATGATGCGCTGATAAGTATTTATTACCTCCGCAGTAAAAAGTAGTTTTTTTCGATTTACTCATAAAGTATTAAATTGTTACACTTATGTTGTATATTGAATTTGAAAAAAAATGACTTAGAATATTTCTATTTGGCAAAAAATGACTTTTGAATCACAAAATTACCAATTTTTATAATTTTTCTTTATTTCAATTCTCAATTATTTGGTTTCCATGGTGACCACGAAAAAAGAATACTAGATTTAAGTATGTAGCTCATTTTTATCACAAATTTTAAAATTGGGACTTTTTTGATAATAAGTATGAAACTGTTACGTTTAGGCAAATAAAGTTTTAAACAAACTTACCTTAATTTTGACGTTAAATCGATCTGAGTAATAAAAATAGGGGTTTCCATTTGATTTTTTGAGTAACTTGCATTTTTGATAGTCAAGTTTAGACATTCATAATTTTATTTTTATGAAAATACAAATTTCATTTTTTGCAGACTGTTGCAATAAACCTTTGCCTACAACACCTCAAAGTTTTATTCAAATTGTTTGACAGGAACAGAATAATTCACGAGTTATTACTATGACCGCATCTGTCAATTTTTTTTGAAAAATGTTTTTTTTTTAAAACGACTGAAATTTCGTATCTAGTTTATTTAACAAACTTACCTTAAAATTCGACATAGAATCCAAAAATGTATTAATATACGGGGTGTTCCATTTAAAATAAGCGACTAAGTACCGACTTCCGGTATAACCGGAAGTGGTACAAACGTGAAAATATTTTAGATGAGTTAGCCCTAACATCATTACCCTGTCACCAAATTTTGAAAATTATAGTAAGTTTGGTTTAGCAGATACTCATAGGATCAGCTCCCAAAGGCGGACCCTGTATAAGTAATGAACAGTTTCTATTAAAGAACTACCGATTATACAGCCTTTAGTAATCAACTACTATAAGCTGCCAAAACCATATAATTCATTAAAAAGAGAGGCTACTTCTCAATTTCAAACGATTGGATTTCTACACGCATCAACGTGAAAACTACGGTTAATAATAGTTGAAAATACTATACATTTAAATCTACCCCTTAGTTTTGAGGCTGTCGTAAAATAGGGTGCAATAATTTATTATATTCGTTTTCTGATTAATACATGGTCATGAAACACAAAATGTACACAAATATTCAAACAACAAATTAATGCTCAAAATTTTTGTATGTAACGGATAAACATTAACTCGACTGAGGTATAATCAATAACTAATTACTGGACTAATTATTGATTAATTACTTTGATTTAAAATCAGCAGCTAAATGGTAGTCCATTTGTGGCAAAAGCATACATACATTTTATGTAGGAAATGTTTAAACACGTTACAAAGGGTTGTCGGTATACAATCACAAGCGACAAATACCTAAATAGTTGCATTTATACATGTTACCCAGCGCTTCCTGCCTAAAGAGAAATTTTCATTTAAAGTACGAATGTACTTGAATCTTTACAATACATAACAAAGTCTGTCTATTTATCTAACAGTCACACTATTCTCAAAATAAGCGACCAGCAGCTTTTTCTATTGCTGACAAATTAAGTAGAAAGTCATTTTATGTTCAACGGAAAATTCTACATGTTACGTGAAAACAGGATAATAAGAGCCTTTCGTTACATTATAAAATTTAAGAATCGGTTATTTGTATAAGTACTACTGGTATTATTTAAATACGGTCAAGTTTCTCCATAAAAGATGAAACCGTGTAGGAAATGGAATCAACAGGTTTTTCAGCACGAAATAGCTTCAGCTATTTGTTGGTAGGTTGTGTGGATGTGAACCAGAGATAAAAAATAATGACGTAGCGGTGCTGAATAAGAAAGTTACGTGTATGATTTGTAAGGTGGTAAATTTTGATTAGGAATAAAATAGTGAGATTTAAACCGACGAAATTGTTTACCATCGCAAACATAGAAAGGCAGATTGGTGATGGATGGCTGAGCGCATAAATTATAACTTTCTTCCCACAACCCCAACGCCGGCACCTGTATCCGGTTCACGCAATAAAGCATAATAACGATGCTGTTGTAGACAGAGCCACGATTGAAAATGCTACGTGTTTACAATTCCGAAACTTGTATTTAAGCGAACTCTGACTCCGTAAACATTGCAAAAGCCTTGTATTTTCATTGAAACCAGTCGAACACCGCTTTGCTCACCATACCGTGGCAATAAGGTGTATAATTTTGCATTTAATTTGCATGTCAGATGATATGGATAACATAATTTTGCTGCTGTGCGCCGTTACATCGGGCTTCAAAATGCCATTAAGTTTCTATGCATATGGAATGAAGAATAGATGATGCCAATCGACGCGCGTGACCGTCAGTCTTGAAACGGTACGCACCCTCTGCCCGCTTGATGGCCGACAAACGGCTTCCGCAAACTGCTCCCGCGGTCGTCCTTAGGTTTCCTTGCATGCAATCCCCATTTAGCCACAATTGCAATTATGTTAATGTAGAATCACAGCTTGTGGTTCCCCTCGCCCTTTAATACTCTTAAATTATATATGTTACATGGATCCGAACAGCTAATGACTTTATAAGATTGGATCTTGATTATTATTGAATCTCCTTACCCTTGTAGCGCTATTTGCAAAACTGAAACGTATTTTTGTTGATACTGTACATTAACTACTTATTGTTCACAATTTATTTAGCTTTTCATTAATCAAGTTCCTCGCTTCCATATATTTTCATCCCATCTACATTAGAACGTGAAATTTAAACTGAAGGATTGGAAAGTTGCTTCATATAGGATAAGTGTGGGTGCATTCTGAAATATACGCAGGGACGAAAAATTTAATTTATTTATTATGAGAATGCACTTCAAAATTCTATAACTTCACAATATTATTAAATATCACCTTAAAAAAAACAAGGTAACGTTTGTTTTCATACCTGAAAGTGATCATAATAAAGAGTCATTCACCTTTGAGTCTGAAAATTGAGATACCTAATAATGTCTATCAAACATTTAGAATATAATTGCAATTAAAAAAAATTGTAACGAAAAAGGTAATCGTGGAGAGGATTTTGGATCAAATCCATACCAATAAAATACATTAACGATTTATAAATGCAACACACACTTTCTTCACAGTTGTGCGGAAGCTGGAAAAAAATGTGGTTCAACTGTTCGTGCTGGTACTAGGTTAGAGCAGAAAAATATTTTCACTAACTTATTGATGGGATTTTGATACAGAATTCGTTTGGATACGTCTAGAACTGCAGCTGCGCTTATGCGGATAAAAAGTAACAACAAATGCAGTGTTTAAGGCGTACCTGATGCAGCGTGGAAAAACCAAACTAAGGTGGAGGTGTTTCACAGTTTAACTTACTTGAAACTCGAACAACCGATAATTAACGAGACATTGAGGTAATTATTTAATTTAAAATTATAATTATATAATCAACGCTTAAGAGTGTGTTGGTAGAAACCATTTTGAGAGGTCTTAAGGTACACTACGTATAAGTGCAATGGTATGAATCCAACTGCTTACTAGAATAATGAGATGAAAGAAATGTAGAACTGTTTTAAGCGATTTTATAGGTAGTTGTTAACGGAAGGAAAGTTATTTAGATTTATCGAGAGTGAATACCAGATTATGGTAGACAAAATTAATACTGTATAAGCTATGAGTGTATCAAAAAAATTAGGAAAGATGTTGAAATGTGAGATAACAAAATTGTGTATACGAAACGTGAGTTGTGTGCGGCAGTGACATAGAAGCAGTGGTGAGTGTTAAAACGGCATTAGAACAGCGCACCGTTCGAGGTTCGCATCTCGATCAGAAAAGACTATCATTAACAGATAAAGGCGAGTTTGTCAATTCGCAAAAAGAGACATCATCGTTTTTACGATGAGCGACACAGAGATGGACCTACGCCAGTACTACCGATGGTTAGAGGAACTCCGAGAACACCCGCCGACAACCCTATATTGCGCGATACCGTCGCTACTCCACCTGCCATTTCATGAAGAAGATGCGGCCCGGTTCAACCAGCCTCAACGACTTCGTGACACAAGAAGAGGTCGAAGAAAACACCGACGGTCCGCCCGCCAACGCCGCCCCCCTTCCACCCACTGGAGCAGTTCACCCACAGCCCAGCAGCAATGAACCAGACGATGACACAGACCGCAGCTGACACCAGGGAGCAAGTGCCGCCGGTAATCCTTCGTCAGAGGCAGAACTGGATCGCTTTCTCCCGCGAACTGGACAGACAACGGATTGCCCTTACGAAGGTCAAGGTTATCAACGTCTGAAACCCGATCTAACCTGCTTCACTCCAGGTCCGAGACAGACTGATGAGATGCATGGATAGGTGTACTACGAAGTACCACACATTAGGCAATTAGCGAGCGTTTAGCTAAGGTGGTAATACGTAGCCTGCCCCTAGAAATGTCCGAGGTTGAGGTTAGCTCAGAGCTGGAAACAGTATTATTATGATCCCTAGTTTGAGGATGAAGCAGCGAGGACGACCGATCCCTTTCGTGTTGATACACGATGGAAAAGGACTATAGGAAGATCCAGAGGATCAAGTACGTCGCCCGCTTTCGAGAGACCGTGGAAGACTTGCGGCGGAAGTCAGGCATCGGGCAATATCATCGGTGTCAGAGTTGCAGCGAAGCCGCTCGGGACATTAGCAGTATCAACTACACCAACCGAGAGAAACTGGAGAGCCCACACAACCGCTCAGGTCCATTACAAACAACCAATAACGCAAGAACTTTTTTTTGGAATACCCACAACACTCACTATCAATGATATCAGCAAAGTATACCATAACACCGTGCTACCCCATCAACCATGTATTCCACGCGTTGAAGAGGACGAAGACTCCTGAGCAGCGCGCCACCAAAATTACACAATACACTTCATTACTTTATCTTGTAATATTGTAAGATTTGAATTCTCTGTTAAATGCTGAGCAAAATGATATTATGGGTCTACGACTAACGGTTCATAAGTTATTGACATTTCTATGTAAAAAAATTAGTCAATTAAGTAGGCTCCTGTTCCACCTTCTTGAAAGATATCGGAACTAGTACCAGTCCTATCTAAGCTCTATACGATCTCTATGTCTTCTGGGGAATTCCCTTCATCATGGAAGTTATGACGTCATCTACACGACCGTATATAGAGAATGAATGCTTTCACACAGCCATTTGCTCAACGTTGTTCTTTTCTACCAACGGACCGAAGATCCTATTCTATTTCAAAGCGTCCCTAGGAGGTAACGGTTTGCGTGCCCTCATCCGCTAGAGATTCTCATTACAAACATAGACACAAAAAACGACGTAAAAATTGTTCGTTTTGGAAAACCCAAACCAGGTTTTCTTTCCGATATTTATTTTCTATCACAATATCCAGATACAAAATTATGTTACAGCTGTAAAAGCTGAGAGTTTTTACTCAACGTATTACCATAGTGAAATAAATCTCCATTCCTTTTAAGCGGCTTACTAGAATTGAATCTTCGATATTTAAGAATCCTCTGGTTTGAAATATATGAAGGTTTAAATGCCTACTTCTGTAAGAATTTATTTCACTAAAATAGATTCCACAGTTTTTAGAGTGTTCCTGTTAACTTCGGTCTTTGCACCCCAAATAATTCAAAGATTGCAATTACTCCTGATTAAGAACAAACCCAATTAATTTAAAGTCACACAAAATATAATTTTCTATTAAAAAATGATTTAATAAATCTAATAAAACTCACTTTGTAGTAAACCTAGGAATCGATCAAGATATCGATCATAAGCGAAACTAAATTTCTTTTACTTCTTAAGTAGGCCAATTTAATAAAAACCTTCTGATAACGAAAATGTTAAAATTGTCAGTCAACATTTAATTTGAGTTTAAATCGTATTACTTTTTTCTTATCAAGTTATTTTTTTAAGCTAAATTACAGTGAAGTTAAACACTTCTCTAGTATTATAAAGTGAAATTAGGTGAATAAACGTATTAAACCATTTTGTTTATCAGTCAGTGTAAAAGAAATGCAGCAAAGACGTCAACAAACTACCCCCATCTACGAACTAGAGCAAAAGCTATAGCAAACTAAATGACGCAGTTCCAGTTAAGTCTGATAAAAAAGTTTACAATTAGTGGATGGTGAATGTATGATTACTAGACGATGATCGAGACGCATGAAAACAGTAAATTGTGATTCATGTTTTCGACCTTAAGGCAAGATTATAAAAGGATATATACAGGATATGAAGAATAAAAAGCATTGTATGAAACAAAGGAAGTAACTAAACATAGTTCCAAGGTAGCGAATGGTGCTCAATACTGTGTATTACTGGAAGTGTACACGTTTAAAGCACGACGGGGAGACTTGTAAAGGACTTTATTATTTTAAAAAGTGTTTGAAAGTAATTTCCTGTTTTACCATAATACGGGTTTTTGAATAAAAACGTTTTGAAATAACGCTTTAATTTGGTTTGGATGGTAAGAGGGCCCCACCTGGTGCTTTACGCTTAACAATGTATATTGATGATATATTTCCATTTCTGATGAAAATAACTAGTATGAACACCAGTTAGCTATGCGTCATATCGAACGTGATAACATAACTAAAAATCCCGGGTCTAAAAAGTAATTCAAAGGAAGTTGATAATAATGTCGAGCAAGTAATCGATGATGTGAAAGATGAACTTCCTTAAGAGTTTGCACGGCAACAATTAATAAGGTAAGACACAACTCAAAATAACGAAAGGCAGTATTATTAAATTAAGTAAAGAAAGGAATATTCTGTTTGGGCTCTGTATGAATTAAACCACATTTATGTGGCCTTTAAGGTAAGTTAGTATGAGATTAATAACGTATTCGTGTCTTAAAATTAGCCAAGAAGTTAAAAAACAAAAAAATGCCTTCAGTACTGAAAACTTTGGGTGTTAAAGTAAATCCCTATTATAACATATTGACTTTGGTTTAAGCAATTCATTTGTAAGGAGGCCTTCTACGCTGCTGTTCCATAGCTCTCTTCCAGATCAAATCCCTGTTAGTACTTATATGGTCTTGTTGCTAATTCCTCTGTTGTTTACAACACTGGTTTGCCGGATTTCTTTGCAATCATCCCATGGCATGAATGTTGTTTAAAGTCGTCCTCGCTACGAAACTGAAATGAACTAAGTGTCCTGGGTAGTCGTAGATATTGGTTTTTAGCTAAAGCCATTAGTATAAACTATGGTATATCTTCATTCCCCCAAGACATCTTTAGATAGATCAGTATTAGCTGACTCTGTAGACACACCCAAGAAATCTGTGGATTTACTTACATCAAACTCATGTTTGATTCCGGACAACTGGTCAACCCCTCTCATACGCTATGAAATCATTTTATTTTCGACAATAGTTCAGTAAGCGACTTGCCCAGACGGTATCCCAACTATTGTCTTAAAGAAATGTTCCCCCGAACTAGTAACAGTCATATCTAAGCTCTCTTCTATCTCTATGTCTTCTGGGAAATTTCCTTCATTATGGAAGTTAGCAAGTGTTTAAGCTCTTCCCAAAAAAGCAACAAATCTGATCACTCTAACTACTGAGCAATTGACATCTCTTACATTTTGCCTAAAGTCATGGAAAACTCATCAATCAGCAACTACTTTCTTTTCTTGAATCTAACAAACTTCACCACTATGGTTTGACGCAAAGTCGTTTAACGGATGATCTTATTTCATACGTGATCCAAGTTTGGGACAATACATTACAACAATCCGATGAAACAATTGTAGTGGTTTTTGATATTTCAGAAGCATTTGGCGAAATTTGGCATGTGTTTGGTTACTAAACTCGCCTTGTCTGGATTAACTCATTCTCAAAGTAGTGCTAACAAAACTCGGTGTGCCTTGTATCCACCAAGAAAGATTGATCACTTCGTGTTGTATGTGTGAATGACTGAGATCTACTACTCTGTTAGGAATAACTGTATCTCCAAATATATCTTGGATTGATCATCTTCTTTTGGCTACTAAGGCGAATGCTCGTAAAATAGACTTTTAAATAGATCTAAGTAGTACTTTGCCTCCCGATAACTCTTTCTGCTATATTAAGCGCAAATTTAACCTCGTCTAGAATATAATTCTCACCTCTGGGTTAGTGCTTATTAATACGCTCTCGATACCGTTTACCGCGTTAAAAAAGTGTGATTAGGATTATAAATGACCCGTCCTCAACTTATGAAATACAGCCTCTTGAGCTTAAAAGAATGGATTCAGTTCTTTCTTGTACGATCGATGCAATAATGGCTATTGTGCTGATTAATTGCATTCTTTGATACAATCTCGGGCCACCTTTGCTAAGGACATTCAATTAACTCATTCACATCACAAATATAACGTACAAATTTCAATTTGTACCAAACGAGCTCAATCCACATTCTTGTACACGACTTCTAAACTCAGCAATGATCTTTCTAGTTCCTGTTTTCTCTGAATTTTAATAATAATAATAAGCAAATTTAGGGTAGCCGTTCATGGGTATCTACTGGCAGTTCAAAGTCCCCCTATATATATATATATATATACTAACCTTAATCTGTTCAGTATCACAGTTAATAAAAAAAATATGTACATCAAATATCATTGACCTAAAATTAATTTCTGAAGTGTATTTGGGGCAAAACACCTCTACAAAAAATTAGATCCCACAGACTTACTATTTTACATCTTCCTGTCCATAAAAGTACCATTTAGCAGTACTGTATGTACACAAAACGTCTGCGGCTTAAAACGCATTTTGAAGTTTCTTTAAACAACCACCTCACAAAAAAAAAGTATTTCGCATCTGTTACGTTCTGTTTCTGATTTTTTTGTATTCTGACAAAGAGAGAGGTTGGGAGCATTCACTACAGCGGTTATTAGCGCTTACATGTAGGATCTCTGGAGAATATTTATATCGTGCAGTAGGCGTTGTTACTGTTTAACCTGCTGTACTCTTTGTGGATGATTCAAATAAACTCTAGAATGTCATTTTAAATCCATGTAGTTTATTGTACCAATATTACGTTCAAATAGCGAAAGAAAAATGTGAAACAGGTGTTTAGGGGGAGGCCGAAAGGCACTTTAAGAAAATGATCCTTGATGAAATGTAAGAAAACCCAACAGGGAACTACCTTGGAAAGGAAAATGTAAATGTTGGTCATATTAAATTAAATTAAATGTGCCAAAGTTGGGCAATTTTGGCACATAGTTCAAATATTTTAAGTATACAGAAATGTTGCATTTTATTTTTCAGTTATGTGTTTTTTGTGTTTTTAGCAATGATAAATTTAGGTATTTAATATTCAGGGAAGCTCATAGGTAAGTTTTCCTATGTATAGTGTAAGCTAAAACTAGAAAGTTCCTAAAAGCTAGTACTTAAATGAGAGCCCCAATCTGAGTCCACACTAGAACTGCTGCGGTGGTCAATTTGACCGCGTGTTTTATTTAAAATGTTATGTTTCCGTTGTGCTTGGAGTTACGGTGTTGAGGTATTATGACTTTTTCTAGATTTTTATGCATTTTTAGAATATAAAAAATATATTAAGAAAATTAAGCCGTTTTAGAGTTTTCTTTGTAGTATTTGTATAACTGCCAGAACCGTCATTTTGACCGTTCATATATTCATAATTAGTTTCGAGGTTGTATAACAAAATAATTACAACGTTGAGATAAAACAATGTATTTTACTATTATTGTGGTAATTTTTATGAGTTTACTGTAAGTCAGAACATGTTTAGTCGTGTCCGGAATTATGAATAATCGTCGCTATTTTTACCTACGCGCCCGAGATATGAAAAATGCAAGTTTATAACTTGTTTCTATAGAGATCTATATATTTAACTACACTGAGATTTCAAATTAGTTGCAAGTGAACGTTCTTGTGAGATACTTCTATACTTATTACGGGTTAATTTCATAGTAAAAAGAATGTGGTCGTCTCACGGTGTTACACAACAGCAGGCTTTAGATTATCTTGTGGAGTTGGACAACTTATCTGAATGCGAATCCGAAAATGCAAATAACCACTCCGAAGATGGTGAAAGTGATGAAGCTGTTACTGTTGATGACAAAAGTAGTGAACTAAGTGAAGAATCTGATGTCAGCGTAAATAATGTCACTTCTGATCCTTGTACATGTAATGAAATTAGTGATGACATGAACACCATCGAGAACGAAAAAATTACATGCATTTACCTGTGGGGAGTAAACAATCATCCAAAAGTAATGAAATATGGGAAGTTGTAGAATCAAGTGGACCTTGTGTTGGCCGTATAATTCAAAGAAATGTTATGCGAAATACTCCTGGACCAACTCCTTATGCAAAAATAAATGTGTTTGCTAACACTGTGCTAAGTGCATTTCGATTGTTCATAGATAACGACAACTAGGAGATGATACAAACTGGTCATTGTCTCTTCAAGAACTTGACGCTTTTCTTGCAATATTGCTAGCTCGTGGTGCTTACGGCGCAAGAACATTACAGCTTGACAGTTTATGGTCTGTTACTTGGGGAGCGCATTTTTTTCGTGAAACCATGTCACGCAATCGATTTCATGAAATCATGAGATTTTTAAGATTTGATATTCGATCAACACGAAAAGAACGTATAGTTAGTGATAAGTCTGCTTTGGCGTCCGAAATAAGGGATAAATTTATTACTAACTGTAAACCTTGTTATGTTCCAGGAGAAAACATTACGGGTAGACGAACAACAGTTTCCTACTAAAGCTAGATACAGATTTACACAATATGTGGCGAATAAACCTGATAAATTTGGTGTAAAATTTTGGCTAGCTGTTGATACGAATTTTAAATATCCCCTGAATGGTTTTACTTATTTAGGAAAAGATGATATGCGTCCTAACAACCAACCCCTTCCAGAATATGTTGTTTTAAAATTAATGGAACCTTTCCTAAATATGGGTAGAAATGTTACTACCGACAACTTTTTTACCAGCCAAAAGTTAGCAACAATGCTGGCAAAACAGAACAACAATAGTAGAAACAATGAACCGAGTAGGAAGGGAATTACCAATTTGTATCAAGAATAAAAGGGTAGAGTTATATTCTACAACAGTAATGAAAAATGATAAAAGCACCTTGTCAATTTATCAGGGTAAAGTTAATAAAAATGTCATATTGCTAAGTACGCTACATCCAACTGTGGCTATAGATGATGGCAAAAAGAAGAAACCCGAGACAGGGTTGTATTACAATGAAACAAAGTTTGGGGTACATGTGTTGGACCAAATGACTAGAAAATATTCTACAAAAGCTGATTCACGTCGATAGCCAGCTCATGTCTTTTACAATGTTTTAGATCTTGCCACAATCAACGCCTGGATAGTTTATAAGGAAGTTGTAGGCAGTAAAATAAAAAGAAGAGACTTTATTTTCACTCTAGCTGAGGAACTAAGAAAAGAGTATTTCGATTCGAAACAAGATTCTGTGCAAGTCACATCTGATACAATGAAACCTAAAAAACGTCATCAGTGCCAAATTAAAAAATGTGACAAAAATAAAACTGTTGACGTTTGTTCATTGTGTAACAAGTACGTTTGTGGAAAATGTGGAAGTGTAACAAAGACCGTTATTTGTTTGAACTGTAGAGCGTAATACAGCATGTAAAACTGTACCGAATTCTAAATATGTTAGAATCAATTTGACTTTTACATAATTAAAATGAGTATTTACCTAAATATATAAAGAATACATCTTAAAATTACTCCTTTCTTGCCCAGAGGTCAAAATGACCGGCCACGGAAGTTTTAGGTATTTACAATAGCCGGCGGTGCTAGTGGCCCATTAGTTCCCAACGTTGCGTAAACGCAAAATTTTGCAAATATATGTATATATTTTTCATTACTATAATAAAATAATTTTGAACCAGTCTATGCTTCAAAGGACATAATCTTTTACATCTTGATGAGAACTGTTATTTGATTACATATCGAAAACCTACTTTTTGCTCAGTCGTATTATAACTAAATATGCTATTTAGTGATATACAATTTGAAAACCCCAAAAATTATGTTGACAATACAAAATGCCCTACATACTTATTGAAACAACTTTTCATAGTAATCATTTCTAATCGAATATTTTCCTAATAGCAAAAGTTTTATTAGTTTTCACAAAATACAAGGCTCAAAATAATGTTGCGTTTACGCAACATTGGGATTACACGGTATAATAATATTCAAAAGTTCCGGGCCACATGCTAGGCGCGCGCGTATGTCTGCGCATGTCTGTACCCCTGATGTCAGTTTGGTTAGTTCATTTGTCAAGTTATAAGAGATAAGTTGTGTTTCTTAGAAACATTTGTGATGGATTTTCATAGTAATTGGTAAATGAAGTAAAATTTCAAGAATTGGGATTCAAGTAAGTATTTATGAGTATTATGGCAAGTTATAATAGAGATAGGAAAATTTAATGCCATACACAGACATTGTTTATGTATTTTATAAACAGGTGCTTGAGGCGCAAGCCGCATATACCAAATGCAGTATGATAATCCAGTGGCGTATCCATAAAAAAATATTTGGGATATAACCTGAAATATCATTGAACCGTCATGAAAACCATGCTTTACTGCAACATCAACTTTCCTAACTCCAGTTATAATAAATGCACATATGTTTTGATGCTAATTGGAAATATAGTTTTTAGATATGTCTTGGGAATATAAAAGACCATTGTCAAGTGCGGAGCTAGAGCATTATTAGAAGGGGATGATGATTTACAGCAAGCTGTAAATATTGATGCGGTGTAGATACCACCACCGGCCGACGAACTTACGGATGAAGAAGAAATTGATGATGGTATAAGTTTTACCGGATATAGCTGGAACACATGAGATTCATGCAAACTGCTCCTGATGAAATTGTGGAAAACAGCTCCCAAGTCAATCAAATTTCAAGAAGGTGAACACTACTACTAAAACGGCTAGTAAAAGTAAAGCTAAACAAATTTCCAAGTGGAAAAAAGCTAACCCAACGTATAAAAATTTGCCACAAAATGAAGAACATATTATGAGAGAAGAACTTGAAAACAAAATTAGTGGAAAATCTCCATACGAAGTGTTTTGTTTATATTTTAGTGATGATGTCTGGAAAAAAATTGTTGGCTTCTCAAAAAAATATGCACAGGATCATAATGGGCACTCCTTTCGGGTAAATATAACAAATATGAAACGCTTTTGTAGTATATTGATCTTTTCTGGTTATCATACGTTGCCAGCTACAAAGATGTACTGGTCGAAAGACGAAGACAAGGGTATACCTCTGGTAAGAAACTGTATGATCAGAAATAAATTTTATTCCATCAAACGAAATATACACTTATCAGATAATGACCAATTAGATAAAGGAGACAAATTCTCGAAACTGAGACCTATATTTGATGTAATAAATGAGAAAAATATACAGTTTGGGATTTTTTCTCATAATTTATCGATAGATAAGCAAATGGTTCCGTATTTTGGTCGACATAGTTATAAAATGTTTATAAAAGGTAAACCGGTACGCTTCGGTTTCAAATTATGGTGTTTATGTAGCTCAGATGGATACTTACATAAATTTATACCATATGCTGGAAAACAAATAGATAAGGACGTAAATGACTTAGGATTAGGAGAACAGGTTGTCCTGAACCTTTTGTCCGTTATATATAATCCATATAAACACCGCGTGTGTTTTGATAACTTTTTTTCTTCGCATAAGTTGTTTTGTCTACTGAAGAACAAAGGCTTTTACGCCACGGGTACAATCCGAGAAAACCGAACGTGCAATGATACACTGGAAACAGCAAAAAGTCTACAAAAAAGAGAAAGAGGTTCATATGATTTTTGTTTTTATGATGAAAATAACATTTTGTTAGTAAAATGGAATGATAATTCCGTTGTCACCATTGCCACATTAACTGCAGCATCGAACCTTTGATAACTGCTAAACGATATAGCAGAAAAGAAAGAAAGGTGGTCACTATCCCACAACCAAAAGTAATTGGCGATTATAATAGCCACATGGGAGGAGTAGATCTTCATGATAGGGATCGCTAACTATCGAATTCAAGTAAGAGGCAAGAAATGGTGGTGGCCACTTTTTATAAACTTACTAGACAGTGTCATAGTAAATGCTTGGAAAGTATATAATACCGCGAATAAGCAAAAAATGTCACAGATGGAATTCAAGTCGTATATAGCAGTTACTCTTATGAAAGCAGAGAACACCTGCACTCAAGAAAATGAGGAGGTAGCAGGATCCACTGAGTCAAAACTTCCTACACATTCTAGTTATGGACGACCGTCTAAATAAAGCAAGAAGAAGATGTAGACAGTGTAAGAACAATACAATCTACATGTGTAAAAAGTGTCAGGTACATCTACATATAGACTGCTTCAAAGACTTTCACACACCCTAATCATTTATGTACCCCAGAAATCCCAAAGTTTCGTATACGCAACATTTTACTTCGGCCGTTACGGCAATCCATTTTTCTTATTATAACTACTCACGTATATGTATTTTAGTATAGAATAAAGAATTACACCTTGAAAATGCTATGTTTACTACTGTTGGGAATTAATGGGTCTGAGCGTAGCTTGGAACGAGTATATAAAGTATCAACTTTTTTGAGACAGTCGAGGGATTGATTCAGTTATCAACAACTAGTACCGTCGTTAGTACCGCTACTGATTTCAAATAAGCTTGCAGTATCCGTCTATACCCAATAATTGTCTGCTACGGCTCAATAGGAGATTAAATTTTCAAATATGTACCTTTACATACAAGCGAGTCACATGCGTATACAGTGAAAGTTTTTATTAAATTTTAAACCATTTTCCTTGAGTTTAGTATTTTAACCTTCGCCGTCCCGAAACCGGGTCACCGCTGACCCAGAAAAGACAAAAACGTCAATAGTTTTCACAGATTGTTTTTAAATTAATTCTCATTTTGAGAATTCGCCTATTTTTGTAAGAAATTTAATACATTTATAGGGAATCTCAAATCCATTGTTTTTTTTTTCGTATAAATAATATTTGTTGATGGGGTCAGCAATGACTCGATTTTGGGATTCCACGGTACAATGAATATGTGATTTGGATCATGCGCTGTAAGATATTTCACAACTGTTTGTAATATCGTGCATTCCTGTCATCGATTTTGTGTTCTATGCTGATCAGTTGACCATACAATGCAGTGGTTCAAAGGTGTTTTTATAATGCTATATTTACAGTGGTAAAACCGCATTTTTATAACTATGGATTTGGTGCGTAAAAGACCTTTGTCTGAAAAAGAACTTTATGAAGCGCTGATGGATGATTCAGATGATGCCTATGTGCCTTCTGAAGATAGTGATATATCAGAAACCGATGATATTCTCGAAGAACATGAGGAAATATTCCACTTGAAGTTTTAGAAAATGAAAGTGTGGTTATGTCTGATCAAGAAGACGACAGTGACAAAACATTGATGAGGAACATTCCGATGGTGATATCGTTGTGGCTGGCCGCACTTGGAAGTATCTAGCTCCCAAAAAGGTAGGAAGAGAGTTTCTAATTTGTTCGACAAGACAAAGGTCTTACAGATAAAAGCAAAAACATAGTGTCAGTGATTGATTGTTTCTAGTTATTTATTTCAAAAGAAATGATAGACATAATTGTAAAATATACTAATAAAAGAGCAAATAATTTTGTAAACTCGCATAACCAGAAAAGTGGAAACGAATTGAAATTGCCGTGGTGAATGTCGATGCAACAGAAATTAACGCTTTCTTTGCAATACTTATACTTACTGGTCGATTTAGAGAAGCTAGAGGAAATCCACATAACTTATGGTCAACAAGCAATCTATCTTTCAATCGACCTATATATCGAGCCATTATGAGCAGAAGTAGATTCCAAGATATACTACGATTTATCCGTTTTGATGATTTACATACAAGACCCCAATGAAAAGAGGCAGATAAACCAGCCTTCGAAGTGGCTGATATCTTAGCAAAAACTGTCGAGAATCGTGTTTCCATCGGCTTGCGGAACCATCGATGAGCAACTGGTCTCCTTTAGAGGGCGTTGTCCATTCAGAGTGTATATCCCAAGTAAACCCGGTAAATACGGGATAAAAGTTTGGGCACTCTACGATGCAGAAAATTTCTTTTGCTGCAATTTCCAAGTTTATTTGGGAAAAGAAGGAAATTTCCGTTGAAAGAAATCAGGGGCAACGAGTAGTTAAGACATTAGCAAGTCATTGGTATGGAAGTGGTCGAAACATTACAACCGATAATTTTTTCACTGACATTACGCTGGCTGAAGAATTATTGTCAAAAATCTAACATTGATTGGAACTTTGGTAAAATAGAAAAGACATACCAAAATGCCTTTTGGATATTGGTTCCCGTGCAACGTTTTCATCCGATTTTAGATTTGGAAAGGACGTGACATTAGTTTCCTATGTTACTAAACCTAAAAAATTCGTGGTATTGCTATCTTCGCTTCACCATGAACACGAAATAGCAGGAGAAGACAAAAAGTTCAAACCAGAAATTATTCTTTCTTAGAATGATACAAAAAGTGGCGTAGACGTTTTGGACAAAATAGTACGTGAATGTTCAACCAAAAGAGCCACAAGAAGATGGCCTCTGCGGCTCTTTCTAAATTTTCTTGACATTGCTTGTTACAATGCATTTGTAATATGGATAAATAAAAATCCTAACTGGTTAAGCCAATCATCAATAAAAATCAGAAGGAAGTCATTTCTTGAAGAACTTGGCTCATCGCTGGCTAATGACAATATCCTACGACGAAGTAATCAAATTATACAGGACGGAAGAGGATTTTCTAGAGCCACTTGTAGTGCAATAGAAAGTACCGGAATACTACTTGCAAAAAAGACCAAAGAAGATATTGATACGCAGGGGAAAAAAAAGAGGCCGCTGTCATCAGTATCGTGGTAATGACAATAAATTTTCTAATAAGTGTGATTTATGCCACAAATTTGTATGTACAAAACATAGCACCATTATCGAAAAGAAGCAGATTACTTGTCATTACTGTCAAAAAGATGAAGATGGAGAACCATTATAAAGGTGAAATAGTATATTAACGTTTATTGCCAAAATTCCAACAACCAAACAATATTTGCAGGTTTTGAGGAAGTACTTTGACATTTTGTTCGAATTTGCTCTTGGCTTTTTCTATTTTATTGTTTGTGTCCAATCATTTATAGTAACTTTTTTTGTAGAATAAATTTATTGGTTTTGAGTTTGTTTGGTTTAATTCCATTATTAAAGACGAAAATATATAGAATACGCTGCAAAAGTATAAAATGGAAATAATTCCAACATTTTGAACTTGGGTCAATTTTGACCCGGTTTTAGGATTCCATGTTTTAAACTTATTTTGGGACGGCGAAGGTTAATCGAATATTGCGTTTTACGTGTAATTTAGACCACAACCTGCCTATTTTATACTTATTTGTTTGCAATTATATTTAAATTCAATTTATTATTTAACAGTTACTTTCAGAAATGTCGAGGTTCTAATTATATGTGATGTAGAACAACTTGATGTTCTCGTTCCCGTTTTGTATTATGTATTCAATCATCAAAAGTATAATTTGTGTTATCTAAATAAAACAGGAACTTACGTAAAAGGTTGTTCCTTGCGACCCAATAGATACGAAAGTCACTCACCTGAAAAAAAAGTTTCAATTAGTAGTTGTCATTTAGATGTATACTAAACTATTCAAAAACACCCACTATTTTACAAATTTTAAAATAAAAGTGATTTATTAAGTTAAAGTTGATGTCGGTTCATCTAATTATTTTAAGGTAAATTCAATACTAATAATGCGAATTTATGTTAATTGGGTTAGTCGGCCTATTTCCACAGTTTTGTTCGCTTTTTAACGCGACGTTTCGGAAGCGGACTCTGCTTCCGTCATCAGGCTGTCCTGCGAAGGACTGTTTTTCCGCACTTGAGTCGGATTTTTTCTCAAGCACTTGACTACTCTCAGATTCGAACTTGGTACCTTTGAGATGTGAGTCTAACACCTTTACCGCTGAGCCACTGAGTAATCCAATATATATATATATATATATATATATATATATATATATATATATATATATATATATATATATATATATTTTTAGAACTTATATATATTAAACTTTTTCGTGGTTGCGCAGTAGTTTATTGCGCATGCTGCGCCGTAACCTATTCCGCCAATGTGTTGCGCCTAAGCTCTTCGCGTCTTTGTTCCAGATATGTTCGGTGATTCCTGGTGCCCTTGCGAATGTTGTTCTCAGTTTGAGTAGTCAGCAGACTACCTCATTTAACCCAATATCCTTCTCTGTTTCATTCTACATTCTCCATATTAACTCTTTGGTCTTATTTTCTTACTTCCGCTCAACTTTCCGAAATATTTTTGCCAGCATTTCCTCACTTCACAATCGTCCCATACTATTTCGTTGCTCGTATTCATCACTCCTGCGGCGCTCTGTTTTGGACTTAGTTTTGTGTTTTTGACCCATTTCCAGATGAGTTTTTTGTTTCGCTCAAAATCATATTACATCTTCTCTTCTACGACAGTTATCACTTCCTCTTTACTTATTCTCATTGCCCCCTTTGCTTCTTTGTTTCTTAATGTGTACACCTCATACAATCATCGCTTTTCCTCAGTCTTATTTTTTGCAGCAATCATTCCCATGTATGCATCTTTTTTCTTACATACTGCCTTTTTTACCGATTCATTCCACCAAACCAAGCACATTTTTTGTCTACCTATAGTCTCCCTTCCACATATCTGCACGGCACAATTGACAACACAGCCTTTCAAAGTTATCCATGTACTTTCAACGTCACTGTCTTTTATTTGTTCGACCTAAACTGCTTCATTCACATTCAACTCTTTACTCACAGCATCTGTATATTTCATTCTTGCACCATTATCTACTAGTTTATCTTTTTTTTATGATTGTGGACCTGAACAAGCTAAATTTGGCCTATCGTGCTAAATCACTCAGGAACACTTAGGAGGATAAATAGAGGGATAATGAATTGCCAATAGATGCCTATGAACAGCTACCTTAAATTTTCTCATATCATACGTGAGAGGAAAGCAGGAACTAGGGAGATTATTCCAGAGTTTAGAAGCCGTGTAGAAAAGTGTGGATTGCGCCCGTTTGGTACGACACGTGGAGATTTGTACTGCATACAGATGATGTGAATGAGCGAACCGAGTATTTCTCGCATAGATAGCCCGAGATAGTACCAAAGAATATAATTCAGCAGCACAATAGCCGTTGTAATAACGATAATACAAAGAAAGAACTGAAACCATCCTTCTATGCTCAAGGGACTGTATGTGAGAAGTTAAGGACGGGTCATTTATAAGCCTAATCGCTCTCTTTTGAATACGATCAACGATATCGAGAGCGTATTGGGGAGCACTAACCCAGAGGTGAGAATTATATTCCAGATGAGGCCGAATTTGGGTCTCATACAGCAGAAGAGTTGTTAAGAGGTAAAGTACTGCTTAGATCTGTACAAAAAGCCTATTTTACGAGCAGCTGTTTTGGTAGCTGACAGAAGATGGTCAACCCATCAGAGATTTGAAGATACAGTCATATCCAACAGAGTAATAGAGTCTGAAACCTTAAGAACTGAGCCATTCATACTTACAACAGGAAATGATCGATCTTTTTTGGAGGACATAAGGCAACACTGAGTTTTGTTAGCATTAAATTTAACTAGATTACTGCTTCTCCATTCAAGAATACGTTGAATGCCTTTGTTGATTGAATTTGACATAGAAGGTGGATTATCACTATGAGTAGACTGAGATGAACTACAGTGAAGAGTGCTATCGTCAGCAAAGCAATGCTTGGGGTTAGTTGTTGAAGCTATAAGGTCATTTATGTACAGCAGAAAAAGTGTAGGCGCTATAACGGATCCCTGTGGTACGCCCGAGTTAATGCTAACTTCTTTTCAAAAAAAGCCATCAACTACGACATGTATTCGTCTTTTATCAAGGAAACTAGAAACTAGATGAGCGTATCATTTAACCCAAACGAGGTGAGTTTGGCAAGTAAACATTTATGCCAAACTTGGTCAAATGCCTTTGAGATATCTAAAGCGACTACAACTGTTTCACCGGACTGCTCTACTGTATTGTTCCAAACTTGGGTCACATATGAAAGAAGATCACCTGTTGAACGACTTTGCCTAAACCCATATTGGTGGTCACTAAGGAGTTTGTTAGTTTCAAGGAACGTGAGCAGTTGCTGATTGATGGCTTTTTCCATGATTTTAGACAAAATGGAAGTGATGGCAATTGGGAATAGGTTGAACATTTGCTAACTTCCATGATGAAGGGAATTCCCCAGAAGACATAGAGATCGTATAGAGCTGAGATAGGACTGGTACTAGTTGGGGGAACATTTCTTTATGACTATAGCTGAGATACCGTCTGGGACAGTCGCTTTATTGAGATCAAGCCTACTGATGATCGATTCCAAGAGCTTGTACCGAAAATGAATTGGTTTCATAGCGTATGAAGAAGAGTTGACTAGGGGCACAAATTTTCCAGAATCATTGAGACACGAGTTTGATGCAAACAAATCCACCAAACCTTGGCTTTATCTACAGAATCAGCAACTACCGATCCATCAATAGACGTCAGGGGGGGAAATGAAGATGTTCCAAGGTTTTTACTAATGGCTTTAGCTAAAGACCAAAATTTACGACTGCCTAAAGGAGATGTAGCTAGTTCATTGCATTTTCGTTGTTCGAACAACTTTCTAGTTTTAGTGATGACAATTTTGCAGATATTTCTAGCACCAACGTATCCTACATGACTGTCGACCGATTTATTAGATTTCCATTTAATGTAATATTTATTTTTTTAAAGATATTGGATCAGCACAAGCCTTATTGAACCAGGGTTGGGAACGTGAATGACCTATACGGTACTGTTTTTTGGGAATGTATAACTCCATTCCCATGAGGATGACTTCAGATACTGAAAGAGCGATGTCCGAAGAAGAGGACGACTTAAAACAATATTCACGCCATGGAAAGGTTGCAAAGAAATCCCGTAAATCACTCCATCGAGCTGACTTAAAACACCACAAGGTTCTATCGGTTTTGCGAACAACAGTGGAATTAGGTACAGTAGAAATGATTTCTATTAGACAATGGTCGGAAAGACCTAAAGGCGAAAGAACGGAAGTTTTATAAACAAGAGGGTTTGATGTAAGAAAGAGATCTAGAAGATGTGGAGTATGGTTAGGGTTATCAGGGATTCTTGTGGGTGCAGAAATCATTTGTGTGAGATCACATGAAATAGCAAATGTTTCTGCACTATGACCAGCAGGATTCGTAGTAGATGAAAACCGAAGCCAATTAGAGTTATGAACATTGAAATCGCCTACAATTGAGATATCGCAAGATGGAAACTGAGACAGGAGGTAGTCAACTTTCATACTAAGGTATTCGAAGAAGTCTTGAAAGTTACTGTCATTAGGAGACCTATAAATGCAACAGTAGAATTTCACAAAATTAGGACCAGAATGTTTAAAACCAAATCACGTCAAAATTTTTATTTTCTAAGGAAGAAACCCTCTTGCAAGCAATTCTGTCCTTAATATAGGCACATACGCCTCCTTTATATCGAAACTTACGGTGAAGGGGGGTGGTATTGAGGAAACTGCAAGTCACAGCTTTCAGAGGAGACTTGTGTTTCAGATAGAAACAAAATATCAGGTTGTAATTGTTCCAGATGTTGGTGAATAGCATTAAGATTAGACCTGATACCACGGATGTTGCAGTAGTAAATCAGAAAGTTGATACTTTCGATGACCGTGGGCGCTTGGGCCCTGCCCACCCGGACATCCAAATGGGGCAGGATTTTACGTCCGGAATTTATTACCCTAGAAACCACAGCCATTTTATTTTTTAATTTGGGACTTTTAATCCGATGGGAAGAAAGTGAGGGCGAGAAGGAAGAATAAGGATGAGAATAGATTAAGGATGATGGAAAAGGTAACCGGCAGCCCTTACCGAGCTCAGAAAATCGGAGACCCAATATTAAGGAGCCCATGGTAAGGGTGGTGGTACCTCCCCGGCTGACATGAAGTATACATGCCTACCACCTATCAACCCTACGATCCACACTCCGATCCGTGCATTTTGTATCTGTCACCAGGTTTGTAAGTCGTTCATCCTACACTATCAAATCAATCATGCTTTTAGATTCACATCTTTGCCATGTACACATATGCACACTTTTATGTTTAAACCACGTATTAGATACAAAAAGGTGCCTCTCCAGACTTATGTTCACCAAGCGTTCACCATTCTTATTGACTGCTTGGTCTCCGAACTTTACTGGAACGCGTTCAGTATGTTCTCTCTGTACACCCACCCATCCATTCATATCTCCCAATATCACCACTCTTTCGTTTGGCTTACATACGTTCTACACGTTCTCTACATCATTCCAGAAGTTCTCACACTCTTTCTCATCCTCTATTCATCGTTGTATAATGTAATGAGACAATTTTTTTAGAAATTCCACTTTCGTTTTAACCCACATTACACGGGGGGAAACCAATTCGTGCTGTTTAACACATCTTTTCGCTCTTTCAGTAACGATCACTCCAACTGCTTTAGCGCCATGCATTTCAGTCTCCTGACCATAGTGCTAGACTGCCACACTCCATCTCCACGGAATTCTTCTGCGCTTTGCCTCCGATACACACAGAATGTCAAGCTGCCTGTCATTCATTACATTCGAAATTTCAATTCTTTACCATTCGTACCTCTAACACTCCATGTACCAACTCGCCATTCATTTCTTGCACAGTCGTAAGCAACGGGGCCTGTCTGTTTCTTCTAGTAATTACACAGCAGGTAGACCGGTTACTAGCCAAATCGTGCCCAAAAATAGCTTTATAAAGCTAAAAAACCGATGAAGTACAAATGTGGCTCATTTAGTCTTTCCGAAATGATAGTGACTTAGTCCTGTGAGGGTTAAGCAAATAGTGGGTAAAGTAGGTTTATTTTCAATAATTAATTATTTGCTCTAAATGTAAAGATTAGTAGATACTAGTGCTAATATACAGAAGATAATTTAAATGTAACTAAAATTCATGTATATCGACTGCCATGCATGTAAAAGTAGCAACCTCTAACGTGAACACCTACTTACAGAGTTAAAGTTTTCTCAGAAAACCACTCCATAAACACATAAAGGTGTTGAAATGAATTGATTTGATTCAATTTCTACAGTCATGTGTTACTATAAAATTGTTTTCTATTGTGACGTTATTGTTGAATTTTGCTTCCTTGGAGTAAAATTCATTTACCATAATTTAATTAAACGACTCCCTTACTTGGTCCATACAGGATAAAGAGGCGTGATATTAATTTGCAGCTCTTCTTCCTACCTACCGCGTTTACGTACTCATTTCATAAATAATTTATTATTAGGACAATTGTTCAGTTTCACATTTAGCACTAAAAACAAGAAAGCTTAGCAGGTGACAACTAAATTAAAAAATTTTGGTAGCTTTGTATAAACAGACATTCTGCATGGATCGTAAACTCATATCTGAAGTATATTACGGAGAATGGTTGTAAAATTTATGATAGCTCTTTTTAACTACAAAGAACATTGTGCTCTTCAGGTTTTATTTGACAAATACAATTCATTTTTAATGAAATTATATTAACCTACACTTTTGAAGCTCATGTTTGCTTTTATAATATTACCATTTAATTGCCAGGAAGACCCTACAGAGCAGATAACACAATTTTTTTGCTAAATTAACAAGAAACTCGAAGATAAGATATATACACTTATTTTAAAGCAAATTTAGGTAAAATAGGTTTTCTACAGCTTGACGTCAAAGCTAGCCATAAAAGTCATTCTAAGAATATGTTTGTAAAAAAATCGTTAATTTATTGCCTTAGTAGATGAAATATTACAGTAATTATAAATTTTGAAAGCTAAATAATTTTTTAGTCCAGCTTCATATCCATCATAACGTACTGTAACTTTGAATACCTATCAGCGAGTCCGACAGAAATTAATTTCACGCTTGATGTTGCTACAAAGAGTTTCTTTTGAACCGATACCTACATAGTGACAGAATTTTTCGTACTTTTATTATAAGTGATGTGCCGAAGAATTTTAGTCTAAAATATAACTAATAAATAATTTGGATTAATTTAATTGAGTTAGAAGTATTAAAATTATTGGTACAAATCTTAAATTCTGTATTCATTGGAGAATAAGATAATGAATCGATTAATTATTAAGTCCAAAAAGGCGTGAAGTGTCAAAAAACAAGACATTTAATTTTACGCCTTCTTCAATTATGCCTAAATTAATAATCAAACGAATATAAGAAAGTGAATCTTAAAATACATAAAATATTCACGAGATTTTCTTTACACACTTAAATTTAATACTGAAACATGAGAAATGAAATCGTATTAGATTTTTCTTGAACAAACACAGGACGAGATTGTTAGCTGTAAAAACGTCGCCGAAAATGTCCATTTTCCCTTGAAACATTGCTAATTATATCTCCACAAATTGTGAAACGTTTAGGTGTCGAGTCCAACACTGCAGGTAGGTTCGTAGGAAACTCGCTTAGTACTGTATTATGATAGAAAGTTGATAGTTTTCTGCTTACGGCTATCCCGGGAACGGGTGGAATAATATGCTGACTGAGCAATTCCTGAAAGTCGGTACAAATGAAATCCTATAAGCAGCAACAGTGGTTGGAGCGCGAGTTGAATGGTTATCTGGATATCTGAAAGCGTACATAACGAGTACGGATTGATTGGTTATCGATAATTCTTCTCTAATCCGCGAGCTCTAGGTGAGTAGACTTGACTATTCCATCAATTTCCCGAAACCTTTAAAGATGAACGGCTTATGCAAAACTGGCAGTTACGCTTTTCATTCATCTGTCAAGATTACTCGATTTTATTTTTTAAAATGATGTTATTTGGATGCAATCAAGTGTGTTGCAAGAGTTGATTGGCTGAAAGGATACGAACCGAATCAGAGGTGTTTCACGTTCTCAAGCGTTCAACAGCTGTCCAAATACAATTCACTCGATGCCGTAATCTACAATTTCGCCCCCTTATAAAGTCAACAAACCACCTTAGACGAATTGTTCTTATCATCAAAAGATAGTCGAGATTACTAAAAGTTCATGTTATATTGGAGTTTCGCTTAAAGCGTTAAGACAGCAACCAACTTTGACTACCCTATTATTATGAGCTGGAGAACTAGAGACGGCTGATTGTAAAACGATTTTATAACGAGGATAAAAATATCGATAACATGTAAATTGCATACCAGGCCAGAATATGGAATGAATCAAATGAACGAGCCGCTTGGCAGGTTTATTGGCTTGAGAAGGAATGTAGGGGCTGGTGATAAAATGGCTGTTCGTGGGAACAATGCGCTAGGGGACTTGTCTTGTACAATTCATGTTGCGGGTTAATTCACCAACTTCTGGAACGCTGCTTTTAACTGCATTTATTACTACGTTTCCGAATATTTTTAAATGGGAATATCGAGATGCCTGCCACGTCGCATTTGTTGATTTAATTCATTTACGTTGACAAAAATACCTTTCCATTAGAAACTTTGTCTCTACGTTTCTACGTTTCCAGAAGCATTACCATCTTAAATACTTTGGGTGCCACAAAATATATTCAAAATAAATTCCTGTCATTTAATAAAATCTTCCTTTTAAATCACATCGAACGTACCGAAATTATTCTAAAAAGAAATTCACAATTTTGACATATATGCAATTTACGATGTAGCGTAAAGAATGCATTAACTTTTACGTGCACACTAAAAAATGATTTACGCAATCTACTTGTGGATTACTGTTTAGAGTTGTTCGATACTTTGGGCGGGGTGCCAACTAACAAACACGACAAAGCAACCACTGAACTATTTCATTTTTTTTTCCTACTGGATTAAAATTTTACACTACCATTTAAAAGTTTTTCATTTCCTAAAATCGAAAAAGCACAGATCAAACACTGTAAAGAACCTCGATTCATTACTAATCCTCTAAATAATACCAACGTGAAAAACTAATTCTTACGTCGTTTGAAAAAAAAATCAGCAAATGCACGTAATGGACAAATAAACGTTCTATCTCTAGATCATTTGCAATTCTTAAATATAAATCCTGCTTCATATAGCTATTAGCAACATTGATACAAATACTTAAATTAAATTTAATCGAGTATTTAAAATTGTAGAAAATGTATACATTTTAATAGCAATTACAGTTATAAGTATTGGTAATTACGAGTTTAAATCGTAAAAGTTTAGGTTTTAATGCCTTTAAGGGAACAACCGTTAGCTTGTAGTGATGTTTTTAAATGATCCACGTCATCTTCTGAAAATTCAGGATTATAAATGCGTTTAGACCAATCCATTAGAGCATTGACTACGCTATTTATAGATCTATTTATATTAAACTTTCAATTTTCATCAAGATTAATTAAAGATGATTGCATTGATATCGTTTTATATTGCAACAATACGCCGGAAAGTGAAATTTCATTACGAAATCGTGACCAAAAGATTATCCTAAGACTTCTGACTATAAAATAAATTTTAATAACAGAGAAGGTGACCATGATTGTAGGTGAACTGAAAATGCACTTCATCGTAATTAAGTTCATATGATAAGGAAATGTTAAGATAAAAATACCAGAGATCGTTTATATTTATATTTTCAGTTTTGTGACGTGTGGTCGAAATTTGTCGCAGATTACTTTTTTTTTAATATTAGGAATTTAAAATGCTATATGAAGAAATATCCGCAGGAAATTCTTTGTTTTGTGACTAAGTCACAAGTACTATTTTATTGGTCGATGTTTGGATTAATTGCAAATTGGAGTAGAATGTAGTGCCCAGTTTTCTCGGAATGCCACATATATTTTTCGGTTTGTTTGTTTTTAAATAGATTCAAGTATCTGAAGTACAGCTATGTTCACACGCGTTGGTGAGAGTAAAAGGAATCTTGCATAGGAGTTTAATATTTTTTAGTAAATAGTGGATAATCTTATGTTTAAGTAATCGTTAATTTATAGTTAGGTTGGAGTTGAAATTACGTGATTCTAAGTATGGCAAAATCGTAAGAGCAGTTGGAGTTGAGGTATCTATCGTGAAAGTTGAAGTAGAAAACATTTAAGGTGTAGTGCGAATTGTTGTGATTGTAGGCATCGGCGTCCTCCGCCGTGCCGTTATGGTTAATTGAACCGCCTCGTAACTTGATTAGGATTGTACAATATTGGGGATATATTAGCAATTCACTTTATGCGGTTTTGAGGTATAACTACACCCTGAGAAATTTGTTATCGTATCGTCTTATCGTTTTATCGGAAAATTCCGGGTTCAATATGTGAAGCCGAAGATTTCATTTAGCCTTATGCTGATCAGATAAAAGATAAAAGCGCCATTTCCTTAACCTACAGCCGACGTCGGCGCTGAGGGAGTAGCGAATTTTATGATTTGTGTTAAAAACTGTCTCGAATTTATTTATCTGGATTTATTGAAATTATAGACAGTATTACCGTAACTTTTAAGCGTACTAGAAAAGTATCACGTGGAATTATTTAGTGAAAGTTAAACAGTCAGTTTATTATGTATTTAAGAATTTATATGCCGTTATTTAAAAGATTCAGAATTGTGTTAAATTGGTGTTTGTGCAAGATTTATCATAAAAAGTTGTTAGCTGATTGATGGAATTTGGACCAGAACAATGGAAATTACGAAAGGACGCTGGTAACATTGTTTCTTTGTTTTGCATACCAATGTGGTTGTTTATAAGATTTGGCGAAATTTCAAAGTTTTATTAAATACCGCAGTAGAAAGTGCGATTAGTTTTAAGGTGTTTGATTTTCAGAAAACTTTTTTTTTGTTTATATTGAAGTAATACAGTTAGTTGGATTTAAATTGAATTATAATAAATCGGAATTTCGCACCTGCAGCAAATAATACTTTTTTAACATTGTTATTTCTATATATATATTGATGATGGTTACGCAAGAAGAAGTAAGTGATATTACTTCTCATTGACATTAGCGAAAACTGCTGAAAAGCTGTCGCAAATTTATTTTTTTTGTGTTAGGTTTTTGTTTGTGGCGAATTACTTTTCTTTGCGCTCCAATGCCAAAGAAATGTTACTTTATTGTACTTGCCCTTTGTATACATGTTTATGCTGTCTTTTAACTTTATATACATATTTATAGTGTAAATTTTGTTGGGCATTTATTTTACCTTCACCAAATTAAAAGCACGTTGATTTTAGTTGGAAAAATGTTAAAAGTAACCCAAATTAAAGATATTAACATTCAGAGATGTAAAGTAAGTAATTTATTAAACATTTATATAAAATATTTGATCGCGTTTTGTTTGTTTTTGTTGTGCGAAATACTCATTCTAAATTAAATAATTAATTACCGTGCTGACCAGTTATTTTTCGTTAATTGGGCCAGTAAAGTTGCATTGAAGTTTATACCGAAAACGCATAATGAATGTTGAGTTTAGTTATCCCAATTTTTTCTGATTTTAATAAGTGAACATTATCGTTTCCTGTTAGGCCATTATTTTAAGATCTAGTTCATGACGTTTTTCTTGCTATAAATCTATTTCACAGGTAGCGCTTTTGTATCTTGTTTTTCCTGATTTGACTTTATTGAGTTGTGCCGAGTGCCCTTTTGGATTGACGAGTAAGAACCTCGCCGATACCACTGAGCTATGTCGGTATCAAGCACTTTACCTTTACCGGATAATGTTCCTAGTGAGTGTTTGGCCCATAACAGCTTTCACTACTAAATGATTGGTTCACAATTGGTTTATTAAATGTATGCAAATTATGTTTGGAATTTCTACAAAACATCAGAAAGCGAAATTTGGTACATGATCTAAAGAAGAAACAGCAAGAACGGTAAAGAACACATTGTACCGGATGCTTTCAAGAGTCAGTACCAAAATTAGAAACTAGTTTTTCTGACTATCCTACTTCGACAACTTCTGTGCTTATTACTGACTCGTGGTCTTTAGCGTATTGCCTTCTCATAGAAAGTTTCTTTCTTTTTATGTCGGTAACAAGCACTTTACCTTTACGGGATAATGTTCCTAGTGAGTGTTCGCCCCATAACAGTTTTCACTATCAAATAGAGATGATTGGTTCACAACTGGTTCATTATATGTATGCAAATTATGTTTGGCATTTCTACAAAACATCAGAAAGCGAAATTTCATACATGATCTAAAGAACGAACAGCAAGAAAGGTAAATAACATATCATTCCTGATGATTTTTCTGGGTCAGTCCCAAAATTAGAAACTACTGTTTCTGACTATACTACTTCGACTATTTCTCTCCTTATTACTGACTCGTTGTATTTAGCGTATTTCCTTCTCCCAGAAAGTTTCTTTCTGGGTTTGTGAAAAATGATTTGCTCTACAAACGTCCTAAAACTTCTCTGCTTTCTGATAGTCTCCGAAATGTCTGGCCAATGGCAGTTCCCAAAGGGCAATGGTAGAACATTTTGGGGGAAAACCATGATCTACTACTTCTGGGTATTGTGGAGTAACAAAAACACAGTAGATCGCATCTCTAAGATTGACTATTGATCTGCTCTTTATGCGGATGTAGCACAACGTATCCGGAAATGCCATACCTGTGCTACCCGTAAGGTAGAACAGACTGCGTCTCCTGACTTCTTCGCTCCTTTGCCGGTTCCTACTCGCGCATGGCAAGGCTTGCTTCGGATATCCTTGGGCCTTAACTTAAAGCCTCTCAAAGCTACCCTTTTATTCTCGCCGTGGCTAACTACTTTTCTAAATTTCCATGTTTCTTGCCTGTGCGAAATGCTATTATTACTGTCGTTTCTCGTGTCGTCGAGGAACATATTTTCTTACGTTCGGTACTTACTCCTCCATATCTCATTACGGACAACGGGGTCCAATTGCGAAGTAAGGAATTTACCAAACAGCGCTATAACTACCGTACTACTATTCTCTGTACAGCTAAATATCATCCTAAGACTAATCCTACGGATCGAATCAACCGAGAGGTGAAAACTATGGTAGCTTCTTGTATCAAGTCGTATCAACGAATTAATTTGCTGAAGATTGGTTGTGCCATACGATCTGGTAGGCCTTAATTCGCTTTTCGTGGGCGCGTTCGCTTTTCTAAACCTCCTGATTCTGATTCTCCTATCTTAAATCTTGAACGAGCCAATCCTCATACTCATTTTGATTATTTATTAATTTTATGAATCATTTGGATCTGAAATCTTGGGAAAAATTCGTGGGTCCGTTTGGAACTGTTGTGTCACCTTAAACGTACGAATTAGGCTCAAATGGTAAATCGATAAAAGTTTCATGCTAAAGATCTTAAGTCACATCAGGATAATGTTTATGTTTTCATTTTTCAACTGTGACAAAATTGTTTTCAACATCTTTAACAATTTTAATAGATATTACTACTGACGAAGATAACTAAGTGTTATCGAAACGTTTAGATTGTATAATTTAAAATACACCATTAAAAAACCCAAAAAAGATAAGTATTTTGTTATGTGTGATAATGGGGAACGTTTACATTTTCATATTTTCTCGAGCTACTTTCGCCTTTTCTCTGAATCTAGATAAACTCTTGTGATGTCATTGAGGGTTGCAAAGCACCGAAAAACGAGTACCGTTTCGAGAACGTAACCTTTATAAATATCTACTAATGTATTTGCTTTAGGAA
Source organism: Vesta saturnalis (assembly GCA_036346205.1). Classification (NCBI taxonomy): domain Eukaryota; kingdom Metazoa; phylum Arthropoda; class Insecta; order Coleoptera; family Lampyridae; genus Vesta; species Vesta saturnalis. The sequence continues at coordinate 1,228,987 of JARFJB010000683.1, forward strand.
CCCAGTTAACCTTTTCGTTTATTTCGCCAGGGTAAAGTATCACCATTGATTTTCGGAAGTTCCTATCTATCTATTTTAAGGGTTTTAATTTAACTTCGGGTTCTGAAACACGACAGACTTATTTGTTATCGAACTATATTAGTATAATGTAACTTTACATCAGTAAGGTAAGATTTATCCTAATGCTTTCGCTTTTTTATATTTAAGTATTTGCAGTTCTCATTATAAGCTGCAGCTATTTGTATGTTTTGTGACTACTTTTACATTTAATGTTTATTGATTCAAATGTAATAACGTTATGTTGTTGTACAGATAAAAATTACTTTCATTGTGCTAAAATTTAAGTTGTAATTTAAGTAGTAATTATAAGTACTCACTTGTACAACTAATTTTCTTAGAATGTACTTTCGGACTATGTTAATTTTGCATGTGCAACTTCACTACATTCAGTTAAGAGAAGGGGTTGCTCATGTTTTTGTAAAAATATAAATCTGTACAGGTAAATACATTCAATCTTGCTACATTAAAATACAGTGAGAATGTTATTTAAGCATGTCGAAATTAAATGACACATTTTACAGTACATATTTAGAGCTTTACAAGGTGGGAGGTATGTGTACCCTATACCAGCCGTGAAGGTACCGCCCTTACTATGGACTCCTAACCACTAGTTCTATGATTTTGGAGCTCGGTAAGGGTTACCGACCACCCTTTACTTATCCTAAGCCTACTCTCATCGAATCCTTCCTTTTTCCCTCATTGTAATCTTCCTTTAGGGCCATATGCCCAAAATTAACAAAAAGAGGTTTCTAGCCATCGACGGTACTAATCTTCTTATCCATTACTGCAACATTCGCGGCATTAGGTCTAATTTTAATGCAGCTTGAGCAATTACATCCTGAAAAACAAGTCTCCAGTGAAAACTTCGATTTACACGTCTGTGTGCCTATCTCACCGCTCGCAAGAGATTTTATTCCTATACAAAAAATTAAAAATGCGACGTGATTTGGTTCAAACATTATGGTCCTAAATTTTTGAAACTACCTTGTATGTATGGGTCTCCGAATGACAATAACTTTCAAGACTTATTTGTTTGCACTAGTTTGAAAGTTCACTATCTTGGTTTCCATCGTGCGATATCTCAGTTCTGGAATTTTTCAATGTCCATAACCATAATTGGCTTTAATTTTTATCTATTTCTAATTCTTCTGATTTCAGTGCAGAACCATGTGCTATTTCATGTGATTTCTGAACCCACTAGAATCCCAGATAACTCTAACCATACTCCATTACTTCTAAACCCCTTTCTTACATGTTGTTTATGAAACTGCAGTTCTTTAGCCAGTAACTCTGTCTGAACATTAGCTAATGGAAATAACTTCTATACTCTCAAATTCCGTTGCTGTTCACAGCCCTGATAGATGATTGTGGTGTTTTAATCCATCTAAACTGAGCAATCTGCAGGATTTCTTCGGGCATTCTTCTTTCAGTATGTGAACTGAAAAGTAAATCTTATACCATATGAAAATCCAATAAAAGGTCCGAGAGTTATGCAGACGATGTGGCTACTAGAAATACATGCGGTGTAGTTAAAAAAAATGTTAAACAAGAAAAATGCAGTTAAATAAATAGCATTAGTAAATTTTCGTCTTTAGCTAAAGCCATTAGTACATTGGTACATCTTTGTTTCCTACCATGACATCTCTTGACGGACCTGTAGATAAATCGAATCTTTTTGTGGATTTAAAACTCGTGTCTTAATGCGCCTGGAAAAGACGTGCCACTAGTCAATTTAGCTCTTAGAATCGATCATCAGTGATTCCAATATGGCGACTAGCCCTGACGGTATCCCCACTATTGTCTTAAAGAAATATTCCATCGAACTAATACTAGTCCAATCTAAGCTCTATTAGATCTTTATGTCTTCTAGAGAAATTCCATCATCATGGAAGTTAACGAATGTCCAAACTATTCCCAAAAAAAGGCAACAAGACCGATACCTTTAACTACCAACCAATTTCTATCATTTCCATTTTGTCAAAGTCATCAATCAGCGACTATTTTTCTTTCCTTGAATCAAAAAACTCCTTAGTGACCACCAGTATGGTTTTAGCCAGAGTCGTTTAACAGGTGAACTTTTATATGTGAACCAAGTTTGGAACAATACATTAGAACGATCCGATGAAGCAGTTGCCATGGTTTATCTCGTTTGGGTTAACAGACTTCTTTTCCAAAGAAGTTGGTATTCACGTGGACGTGACACAGGGATTAGTGATAGCTTATACACATTTTTGCTTTACATACATGATCTTGTTTATTCAACAACTATCCAGAACCATCGCTTTGCAGACGGCAGCACACTTCAGTGTGGTTCATCATAGTCTACTCATAGTAGTAATCTACCTTCTATCTCAAATCAAGATATTAATGCTTAATGCTTAAGCGTATCGGTGAATAAGGAAGTAATAATATAATATTCTTGAATTTAATACTCACAAAACTCAGTGTTACCTTGTGTCCGCCAAAAAAGATAGATCATTTCCTGTTGTAGGTATGAATGACTCAGATCAAGTTTGGAGACTTTACGACCATGTTAGGAATCCAAATCTATCATGGGTTGACCGTCTTAAGCAGTTACTCATAAAATAGGCATGGTTGTATCAAAGAGCCACAATCCACATTCTTCTACAAGGCTCCTAAGTTCTGGAATCATCTTTCTAGTTTCTGTTTTCTCTCACGTATGACATGGAAACATTTAATGTAGCCGTTCATAAGCATCTTCTGGCAGTTAAAAGTTACCAAGGCATCCTACCAAGTATTCCTGAGTGCTTTAGCACATCACTCTTTTCAGGACCACAATTATTTTAAAAAATACCAGATTCGGTGCTAGTCAAGTGTACACTAAACACATTGTGATGCTACTGCCTTATTTGTACTATTCTGGTTAATGAGTTTACTTAAAATGTTACAGAGATTGTTTTATAGTTACTAAAACAATAAAGCTTCAAAGCATTCATGAACTGTAAACCGTTGTAAAAAGCGAAAAGGAATATGTACTTCCTTTTGTTGTTATTAGCGTAGCTTAAGGTTTTAAAAACGATCTTAGTGCAATCGAAGACTATTTTAACGAAAACTAATAAACAGAAAATAATATTAAAAAACGAATGCAAATAATTTCTCACGAGCGAATATAGAGAAGTGTTCCAAACAGCTTCCAATTACAAAATGAAGACAGTAGCAGAGTAGACCGTAACTTCTAAGATCCTATCTGGATATAATAAATCAAGTTCTAGTCTTCTGAAAGAGCGTTTACAGATAAAATCATTCGAAGCGACGCGACGCCTCTACCACCTAAGGCAATTCTCGCGTTGACTCGTTTCAACTGTAGAATTTTATTTATACCTCTACACATTTTTTGTGCATAAGTTATTTGCTTGTTAGACAAAAATTTTATTAAAGCCAAGATTGAGAAATTAAACAACTCATAAAAAATTGGTCGCTTTATGAAAAACAGCTAACCTTGCATTTTCGAGAGGGTGACAATGTAAATTTGACTTAATGTAAATCAACCCCCCATCTTGAGAAGCAGCCAACATGAATACAGCGTAACATATCCACTTAGTTATTTGTTATGCATTCAACTCCAGATCTGTCGTGGTTTACAATCGGAGATCTTTGCACTTCCATCTGATGTAATATTCCTCAAACCTTAGGACAGATGTCACAATATGGTTACTCTAAACAACCTTTTCAGCACAGCTCCTTCGAAACCTCTTATTTGTTTAGTTAAATAAAAGCTTGAATATGATTCATTTTATTTTGCTATCTGAACCAATAGTGTTAGTTGTCATTGTAAAATATACCCTAATTAATGTAACCCGTTAGGTCGTTAAACGATTAATGGCTGTTATTATTTACAGGAACGTTAGTTATCTAATCAGAGAAATTTATTACAATTTAATTAAAAACTTCACGAAATAAATTTAAACATCAAACGTTTCTGCTGTGGCCACAAACAATCATTTATTACATATAGTTATAACAAACTAATGAATATTTCGGTACTTACCACGTCTATATCCCATACTGGTATCTCTAACCAATCACTATAGAATTGTTACTACGAGGAACGTTCAATAAGTCGTTAGAAAGATAAAGAAATGCCGCTGATAGTACCGAAAATTGTTTGCTTTTAGTAAGCTACATCACATTCTAGACAGCTATCAAAGTATCAGTTCCGTCACATGGTATCATTTTTGTTGTCGATTGAACCAACAAACATGTGTTTATTTAGAAAAATGGAAAAGAGTTTCGAGCGGTATTGAACACTTATTTTTAAAAGGCTGCGAAAAGAGATCAAAGCCGAAATGCATGAGGTTCATGGGACATATGCTGTGTGTTTACAACTATTTACAATTGGATAAATGAGTTTAACGTGGACGTACGTCCACAAGAGATGAACATCGTTCGAAACGTCCAGTGGCAATGGCTACACCCGAAGTGATAGACAAAATCTATCATGTGGTTTTGAGTGATCGACGAATCAAAGTGCGCGGAATAGTTGAATATGACAAGGTGCAGTATTTTCAATTTTGTACGAAGAATAGGGTGTGAACAAATCTCGGTAAAACAGCTGCCGCGGTTGCTCTCAATGGAGAATAAACGCAACCTTGTGGTCCACTCTGAGATTGTTTTGGAGCTTTTTAGTCACCATCCTGACGAGTTTCTGCGTTGATATACAACTGTTGGTATACCACTACACTCCAGAGCCAAAGGAATGGCAAAAAAAAAGTGGGAAGGGGCGAATGGGCTACGAAGAAGGCGATGAAACCTGCCAGGCAGGTGATGGCCACGGTTTTATTTTGGTTACACGCAGAATCATCTACACCGACTACTAGAAAAAGAACAAACAATAAGTGAAGAGTATTATGCGTCGTTATTACACCGATTGAGTCAATAAATCAATAAAAAAATATTCTCGGTTGAAAATGAAAAAATCCGCTTCAATCAAGGTAATCCTGTCCAGGCCAAAATGTGGATATAAACTTCCAATTATTACAACGTCTGATATATTCACTGAATTGGCACCACTGACTTTTGATTTCCAAACCTAAGAAATGGCTCGGCGGGCAACGGTTTACGTCGAATGAGGAAGTCATAGACCAAATACATGCTTATTGCACGGACCTTCCGAAATCGTACATTTCGGACGGTTAAATAGTTTCGGAGATGCTTGGAAAAGGGAATAGAGGGCTAAAAGGAGTTTAAAAACTCTTAAAAAGTAAAAAAAAAAGTTCTATCTTTCTGACTTATTAAGCGAATGTTGCAAATAAATTAACTCGTGTTTGATAGCCCACATTTTACTTAGTAAAATTTGCATGTTTTAGTATAACTCTTTACTATTTTATTTTGTAAAAATTTGGTCAAGATATACTATATGTTATGGCGAATTTGAAAATTGAATCGAAAATCAATTAAAACATTGATTTCATAATCAATTTTAATCGATTAAAGAAAATAGCTCATATGTATTCAGGGATGTAAGTTATATATAAATTATCAGACCAAAGTTTCATTTTGGATTTAAAAAATTATTTATAGATTTATAGTTAAAATATAGAGATACAATCAGAGGAAACAAAAACTTTACAAGATGAATATGAAATTAGACATGGAAAATCATGTTATGCATTTGGAATTCTCTTATTGCAGTAATTGTATTGACCCGCGTAAGGGGAGTAGGTTATATAAAAGAAAATTTCAGTACGGGGATAGTTTAGTCTTCATTTTACTTCGACGCGATACTGTCGATAAACAATTTCGAGTGGCCATTTTGAAATGTATCAACATAAAATATTATAAATCTTTAAATTTTAAATTTAAGATTTTCACACTACCAGGATGTATATATTTCTTTAAAAGCCTTACGGTCATATAAAAATATCTGACCAGAATAATAAATATTGTATTACTGCATTCAATTTAAGTAACTGAATGTTTGACAATTTTTGAGCTAAATTCAAACGAATTTTGAAATACTTAATTACTACATTAGCCTTTCAACATTTTTGAAATAATTATAAAAGCTTTACTCAATTAATACTCTGGTTAAACTTCAGAATATAAAGTAATTATGAAATTTGTGAAAACAATTGCTGGAGCTCGTAAAGTATAGGTAAATTTTGCATTCGTCACATTTCACTTTTGGTATTACTTCACAGTCGGCCCTTCTTCTCGTCAAATGTGGGAAAATGGCCAATCTGTTTTTTTCAGACTCCTTCATTTGGGAATTGACCGAAATAGCAGAACTAACACGAGCACGTTACCAGAACCTTCCACACATAGACCCTGAGAGTGCACCTATTTTTATTATATTTTTAAAATCTGCGTTAAATTTAAATGTTATTTTGTATGTCTAAAACGCACCATTTTTGAGAGATGCACCTATTCACAAAAAGATAATTTCTCAAGGTGAAAGCAAGCTAGGCCAAATATTTTATAATACTTGCACACATGGAACTCACAGAATCTTACAAAAATAAATTAAAAAATTATACAGGGTGTTCAAAAAATGGCGTCAAATGTTGCAATTCCAAAAATTCAAAAGTTAATTTTTTTAAATAGCAACCCTATTGTTTTACTACATTAATGGATTCTACGCTAAAAAATAAGGGAACTTTGTGAATATGCCCTATTCCTAAAATTTATAGTTTTTGTACAATATTGAAAAAATCGACATTTATGGTAATTAAACTAAAAATTAATTTTTACTTGGCTTGACTTGAAGTATGTGCTTCATACTCGAAATACAGCATTAAAACAGTTATTTTGAGTAGTTTTCCATGCAGATATGGACTAAGCTCGTCGTGACAGACCCTATATATTAATTTCCGAACCAGCGATAAATTGTTTTGTTATTGTATATTTACAGAATGCATTTTATATCACTTGCTTTTTATGTGCGCGCGCGGACGTGTATGTGTGTGTGTATTATATATATATATATATATATATATATATATATATATATATATATATATAAAACGTGGTCTAACAAGATTGATTCCTTAATAGAATACATATTTGTTGAAGAATTGTAAATTTTTTTATTTCAACTTGTTACATAGGTTCCGATTAAGTATGGAACAAAATATCCATTAAATGGCGGCCACGACTTTGCTGGCACATTCTTGCTCTTTTGATGCAGTTTCCGGCAACAATTCCACACTTTTGCTGATCCATCTTTCCAATGACGCGTCAAATTCCATCTTTAAGCTCATTTCTTGTTGTCGGAATGTGCGCGAGACCTCACAAAAGACCACAACAAAAAGTCGCATGGCGTGAGATGACACGATCTCGGCGGTCAATTATGGTTGTCATTACATGAGATAATACGGTCCGAAAATCTTTCTTGCAAAAACTGGATTGTTTATTGTGTAGTGTGACAGGTTGCTCCGTCCTACTGGAAACACATGTTGTCCAGATCCATACCGACCAATGTAGGCTACATAAATTCTCTTATCATATTCGATCGCCATTCACAGTAACTGTATTCCCGCTTCGTTCTCAAAGAAATAAGGCCCAGTCACTGCTTCAGCCCAAAATCCACACCAAATAGTGACTTTTTGTGGGTGTATCTCTTTCTCCTGAACTAGCCGGGGATTCCCAACAGCCCAGATGCGAAAGTTCTGTGTGTTCACATACCCGTCTAAGTGGAAGTGCGCTTCATCGCTAAACATGATTTTCTTCCAAAAATCAACGTCTACTATATTTTGCAATATCCAGTTCATGAATACTCGGCGCTGGCTTAATTTCTTCAGTTAGCTGGACCTTATAAGGATGAAAATGGAGATCTTTTTTTGAAATTCGAAGCAAAGTGGTTTTTCAAATTCCCAACTCTTGTGAACGCCGGCGAGTGGAGGTTTGTGGATTTTCAGCAACACTTTGAGTGGAAATATTTTCGATAGATCGTCCTGGTCGACCACGAATCGGTGTTTTTTATCTACAACTGAACCAGTTTCCTCAAATTTGTTGATGACTCGTTGAACTGTTGAACTATTTGGTGCTTTTTGTCGACCGAAAATTGCGCGTAATTTACGAACTGTTTCCGCAAAACTTTCCCCACATTTGAAGTAAGTTTTCACAATTAAAAATCGTTGTTGAATTCTGTAACGCTCCGTTTCTAATAATCGGGATGCGTCTATTCGACATTTAAGAATTTGAGTGCAGCATACCAGATTTTAACAAATTGCCGGGAAATTTAAAAGTTGCGCTCTTGTGTCTACATATATATATATATATATATATATATATATATATATATATATATATATATATATATATATATATATAGTATGTATACATGTGTGTTGTGTATAGATTTCGGTTAATGTCTGCAAATTAATAAACAATATAATAATAAACAATTGCCTTTATTCAAAAAACTGTTTTAGTTAGATATATCTTAACCCTTACAAAATTGCTAGGGCCTTTTGACCCCACAAAACAAATCTAGACTCACTGGTAGGATCTTAAGCAAAATATGCAGCAGACGGACATGTATGACGTTATAATCGTTCTTGGATGTACCGGGTGGCCAACTAAGAACGGCCGTCGGCCATATCTCAGGAATGGAGTATAGCACAGGTTCGGGAAAAAAATTTTTATAACAAAAGCGGCCTCGAGGAACGCCTGGAAATTATTTTCAGAATTGTAGGTCCACCGCTAGAGGGCGTATTTGATAGTTAAAATTTTAAAAAGCAAAATTTTTCAAAATTTACTCAATTAAGGGGCATATTAAATATTATAATCAGATTCCTCCTTTAGTCTAACTCTTCAAATAAGGGCTGGTAGAGAGTGGGAACCTTGTTACGAAAAAACGCCTTCAATTCAGGTTCTGCTTGACCGATTTCAATAAACTTGATGTTGTTTGAAATAGCTTTTGTTAAACAATAGAAAATTTGTAAATTTGACGCAACCTGATTAATAACATAAATGTTAGAGGGCGCTGTTTAATATTTTTTTAATATTGTGTTTTCTCTTTACAATTTTACATGGAAGTATAAAAATTTTAGTAGGTCTGTAAAAAGTAGACTAAATTATTAATAAAACAGTGAAAACCGCAAGTCGATATCTTTTTCCTATTCTGAGATATCGTAAGAAATGGCGGGATCCAACGTCTAGTAGGCTAGTTCGCGTTAACGCAAATTATTGAATTTAGCCTGGATGAAAAGATCTTACATTGGTCTGCAGTAATTTAAACTGTTATCATACTAATGTTATGGTTGCCGCTAGATAACTTAAATGTAATGCTGTCGCTACGTTAATATTGATGGTGGTAAAGGATCTCAATGCAGCACAAGGCACTCTTGGAGAACGTGTGGTCAGAAAGACGTATATTTGTTTTTGATCGTTTCTTCACAAGTGTCGAACTAATGAACACGCTCGACTTTCCTTGTGTTGGAACCTACATGTGCCTCTTGCCCTTCAAAAAGACAATGTATTATAAATTGGAAGTAAATGAAGCTACGTTTAACACAATTTTAAGTTAAAATCTTCTAATTCTTGAAAAAACATATCTGTAATGAAAGGGTTAAATCGTAAATAAAAACAGAAGCGGTTCCAAATGTATATATAAATCTGAAAAACAATATGTACAATATTGTTTAAACTTTGTTATTTCCAATATGGGGATGACAACTAGTATATTATCTTAAGTACGGTGTTGCTTAGAAATGATTCTTAAAATAAGTTAATTCAACAAACACAGATTTACACGTCTTTCAAATGTCTTTATTTTTAGTATACGAAAACAATATATCGTCTACCAAAAATAGATTAATTTAATTTTTTGTGTCATTTGTATAGTGTAATTACGGAATTATAGTTCATTTGAACTTTAGCACGTTTCATTTTATTTACAGTATTATTGGAGAAATTTCAATGACGATATAGAATTTTGATAATCTACACAGTAGGAAGTCCATCTAATTGTAAGATTTCTGAAAACGCAAACTTTCACAATCATCACTTATAATTAAGATACTGAGCTTTTGGGTGTGAAATTGTATATTTTGTTAACTTCTAACAAATTTAAACGTGTCTATAACAATTAAGCTTCGGCTGACTTCTCCGGTTGATTCAATCTACATCTTATATGTTCTGGGCATACTTTTCCACAAGAACAAGATAATTTGTATATTCGAGAAGCTAATAATGGATATGAAACATATCTTGAACACTATTTAATTTTTCTTGTAGGTTTAAAAATAGTTCTAATTACATGGTTAATTATTATTTTTTCAATTTTATCCCTAACGTTAGCTATGAAAGAAAGAAGCGCTCTACCATTATTGTGGTAATTAAGGAACGCCTAACAGGTTTAATTACATTATTAATTTCTTTAACGGAATAATCATTAGTTTGTAGCGATGATTTAAATGATGAAATTCATCTTTTAAAAATTCTGGGTCAGAAATTCGTTTATTTCGATCCACTAGAGCTTTAATTACACTATTTCTGTGACGTGTATGATGGTTTGATAGTATATATACAGGGTGGGCCACCACCAACGCGTCGGTCTCTAGCACCCAAACGACTGAATTTTTTCAAAATCTGTTTGGGCGAGAATATGTCTTCTAGGACTACAATCTAAAATTAGTTTGATTTATACAGGGTGATCTACAAACTTGTTATCAAAGTTATATTATTTTAAATGGAATACCTCCTTTTAATTTTTTTGAAATAAGGTGAAAAATAAGGTAGACTTTCATTTGAGTTCCCTATACCTAAACCTTACAGTTTCCGAAATATTTAAAATTTTTGAAAATGTAGGGTTGTCAAAAATTCAAGTATTTTTCGATTCAGAAAAGATGAGACAATCTAATCTAGGTCATCGTAATAAGGATATTTAAGTACGTATTCTGTTGTTTATTGTTTCAAATCATAATTTATAAAATACAAAGAATAACGCGTAAAGTTAACAAACTTCAAAGTTAAATATCTTTGTTATTTTAAATACAACGCCCAAGAAATTTTTATCGGAATGGAATAGTCTTTGACAATAGTTCGAACTGTATTGGGTTCCTTTACCTAACTTCAATACTTTTCGAGAAATTAGTGTATTTGTTAGATTTTAGACCGACGCGTTGGTGGTGGCACTGTGTGTATATATATATATATATATATATATATATATATATATATATATATATATATATATATATATATATATATATATATTTTCTTCTGTGTTCGATTTCAGATAAACTCCAAAAGACAAAGATGAGTTGTTTGTTATAGAATTTTAATAATATCTGAAAATGGTAAACTTCCATTAGATTCTTTTTCCATACATGCCTGGATGAATAACATTACAAAATATAAAAACTTCTGTAGTGCCTTCAAATTTGTAAAGTATCATCAACAAAAATAAAGGGTTTTAGGTTTGTTTTGTAGAACTAATGTCTCAAATTTTTCATGTAAAAATTAGCTACAACTGGACTAGGAGGGAAGCCCATAGCTACACCTTCAAGTTGTTCACAAAATTTATTATTCGACATAGGTACCTATACAGAAAGTTATAAAACAGAATTGTTACATATGAAAATGTAAACTTTCACCATTATCACTCATAATAAAATACTTATCTTTTTTTGGGGTTTTTTAATGGTGTATTTTAAATTATACAATCTAAACGTTTCGATAACACTTACAGTTATTTTCGTCAGTAGTAATATTTTTTAAAGATTGTTGTAAACAATTTTGTCAAAGTTGAAAAATTAAAACATAAACATCAGCCTGCTATTAATATAACAGTTTGAGAAACGTATAAAGCCAACTATAAAATTAAATTTTAGTAAAGAATAACTAGGTCATTAAAAATTAAATAATGTTAAACTGCCTTAAAGATGACAAATCAGAACACTCTCTACGTCGAAAGCTAACAATGAAATCTGTCAGCCAAAAAAACACATTTAACAAAATTTAATCGAGTTATGATGTAAGTGTAAAGTTGTGAAAAACTTCAATTTGAAAATGATAGAAGCATACATAAAGCCAAACATCACATCAAATAAAATAACCCAGTTAAATCTAACAAAGAGATATCTTTACCAATAAGTGGAAATGTCATTAACAATAAAAGGCACAATGCAGAACGTTTTTTGTAACTTTTAATTTTAATTTAATTCCAACTACTTATGTTAAATTATAGTGCTGTGGTAATTTAACATATAAAACATTTGCTTCAAGGTCTAGGAAAAACACAGCAAAAAAACCTAGACATACCAAAAGTTACAATTAAAATCAAAATTAAGACGTATCATTATGCTTTTTTTTTTAATTATAAGATGCCAAAACCTATTTAGACGGAGATATTCTTCTATGAAAATTATTAGGGTGTTTATATATTTCAATAGCTTCACGTTGTAAACGAACATAATAATGAGTTTGTCTTGACAATATTTCCATATTGTCAAATTGAATGTGATTTAGATTTAGATTTAGATTATTCAGGGCATGGTCAGCTACAGCAGACCACTCTGGTTGATCTAATCTACAAAATCTCATATGTTCTTTGCCTCTTGTATCAAAGCTACGTTTTTGTGGTTCCCATGTATACTTTTCCACATGAACAAGATAACTTATACACTCCGGAATGTGATACAAGGTTTGACACATCTTTAGGTGATCTTAAATGTTCTTTAATTTTTCTTGTAGGTTTAAAAATAGTCCTAATGCCATATTTAATTAGGATTTTTTCAATTCTATTTGTAACATTAGCTATAAAAGGAAGAAAAGCAGTACCAACATTAAGAACTGGTTTTTCTTTAAGGTTACGCCTAGAAGGTGTAATAACATTATTAATATCTGTAAGTGAATATCCATTATCTTGTAAGGATTTTCTTAAATATTTATATTCATCCTTCAAAAATTCAGGGTCACAAATTCGTTTTGCTCGATCTACTAAAGATTTAATTACACAATTTTTTTGACGTGGATGGTGGTTGGATAATTTATGAAGGTATCTATCAGTGTGTGTCGGCTTTCTGTAAACCTTAAAAGATAGTGAATTATTATTTTTAGATATTAATATGTCAAGAAATGGTAAACTTCCATTAGTTTCTTTTTCCATGCTAAACTGAATACTAGGATGTATACCATTTATAAAAACCAAAACTCATGCAATGCTTCTTCTCCATGTCTCCAAATAACAAATGTGTCATCTACATATCTATACCAAACTGAAGGTTTTTTAGGTGTATTTTGTAACGCTAATGTTTCAAATTTTTCCATATAAAAATTAGCTATAACAGGACTAAGGGGACTACCCATTGCTACACCTTCAATCTGTTCATAAAATTTACTATTCCACTGAAAATAAGTTGTAGTAAGACAGTGCTGAAAAAGAATGGTTATGTCCTTTGGAAAAAGATGATCAATGTATTCAATAGTTTCTTTTAGAGGCACTTTTGTAAAAAGTGAAACAACATCAAAACTAACCATTATATCACCCTCTTCAATTTTGAAACTATGCATTTTTTCAACAAAGTCGGCAGAATTTTTAATGTAATGGGGTGTTTTTCCTATATGAGGTTGTAATAAAAATGTAAGATGTTTTGCAAGGCTATATGTAGGAGAACCAATTGCACTAACAATAGGCCTTAAAGGAATATTAGGTTTATGAATTTTTGGTAAACCATATAGTTTTGGTGAAATAGCTTCAGAGTTAGTTAGTTTCTTTTTTATTTCTTCAGGAATAGATGATAATTTAATCAGCTCTTTAGTTTTTAAAAGAAACTTTTTTGTTGGATCTTTTGGTATTTCACGATAAGTTTCTGGTCCCAACAATTGTTCTATCTTAATGTTATAATCGTTCATATTTAATATAACAGTTGCATTACCTTTATCTGATTTTAATATTATTATACTTTCATTGCGTTTAAGATCAAGTAAAGCACGTCGTTGACGAAAGGATAAGTTGCTCTTTGGAGGTTTTGTTTTACGTAATATGTTAACGGTGTTATATCTAACTTAGCAGCATCAAAAGGTTATAATTTAATGGAGTTTTCGATGTTGGAAATTATACCTTCTAAAGGTATTACTTTTGGTGTTATCGCAAAATTTCCTCCTTTAGAAAGCGCTTCAGTAGCATAATCTGAAACAACATTATCAGAAAGGTTTATAACTGTTTTTTTATAATCAATAGATGGTCCAGTATTTGTTATATCTTTCGGAAAATTGTAATTAATATATTCAATGGAACTTTAGTAAATAGTAAAACAAAGTCAAAACTGGCCATAATGTCACCCTCTTGCATATTAAAATTATGCATTTTTCAATGAAACGTGCAAAATGTGATGAAGTGCTTTTCCTATGTAAGAGTATAATAAAAAGGTAAGATGTTTCGTAAGGTTATACGCAGGAGATGCATTTGCTCTGACAATGGATCTTAAAGGCATATTAGGTTTTTGAATCTTTGGTAAACTCTATAGTTTTCGTGGAAGAACTTCACTAGTTAATTTCATTATTGTTCCTTTAGAAGCAGAAGGTGCTTCAGTTTTCAAAAGGAACTTCTTTGTAGGATCACTGTATGATTGTGGGTCTTTAATGTTTGTGGTCCTGAACATGTTAAGTTTAGCCCAACGTGCTAAGGCACTCAGGAACACTAAGAAGGATCGATAGGGGGGGTGTTGAATTGCCATGATATGTGTATGAACTGCCACATTAAAACCTTAAATTTTTTCATATTATAAGTGAGAGGAAAACAGGAACTGGGAAAATCATTCCATAGTGTAGAACCAGTGTAGATGAGTGTGGATTGCGCTTGTTTTGTACAGCAAGTGTAGATTTGTACTGCATATTGATGATAAGAATGAACAAACTGAGTATTTCTAGTAAAGGTGACCCAAGATAGTATCAAAAAATGTAATTCAGTAGCTCGATAGCCATTTTAATACCGATAAGTAGTACAAATAAAGAATTGAAACGATTCTTCTATGTTAAGAACGAGTCATTTATAAGCATAACCGCTCTTTTTTTAATGCGATCAACGATATCGAAAGCGTATTGGGGAGCACCAACATAGAGGTGAGAATTAGAGAAATAGAGTGCTGTCATCGGCAAAGCAATAGATTGGCTTAGTCGTTGAAGAAGTAAGATCATATCATTTATGTATAGCAGAAAAGGTATAGAAATTATAACTGGTTCCTGTGAAGCGCCCGGGTTAATGCCAACTGGAAAGAGGCCATCATCTGCGACACGTATTCGTCTTTTATCAAGGAAACTGGACACTCAATTGATGCGAATATCAGTTAACCCAAAGTAGGCGAGTGCGACACAACAACTACAACTGTTTCACCGGATTATTCTAATGTATTGATCCAAACTTGCGTCATATATAAGAGAAGATCACCTGTTCAAAAATTCTGCCTAAAATCATATTGATGGTCACTTAGGAGCTTGCTAGATTCCATGAAAGAAAACAGTTGCTGATTGATAGCTTTTTCCATGACTTTAGACAACATGAACGTGATGGCGATGGTAGTTAGAGAGAACATCTGCTAACTTCCATGATGGAGATTCCCCAGAAGACACAGACATAGAACAAAGCTTAGATAGGGCTGGTACAAGTTTGGGGGAACATGTATTTAAGACAGAAGCTGGGATACCGTCTCATTGGAATCAAGCGTACCAATTATCGATTCTAGTAGCTTGTATCGAAAATGATTTTCGTGGACAGTAAGGTAAATTACTTTTTGGAGTATTTTCTTTACAAAATATTTTAACTATTAAACATCTAACTTTATTTGTTGCATTGAAGGATGAAGATTTAATAGAACTCTCAATATTACACACTATATCCCCAAATGGTATTACTTTTGGTGTTACCATCGAAAGTTTTCCACCTTTGCAAGTTCTTCCATAGTGTCCTCTGAGAAAACTTGATTAGATAGGTTTAATAGGTTTAATATGTTCGTCGTATACATGATCTATCAAACTTTGCTTTTTGACGGTTATTACAAATGTCAAACATAAACACCATACATCTAAAGGTTAATTAATACATTTGATTACCAAAAGATCCGTCAAAGAAGTTCCTTTTGAAAACTTATTCAAATATCTGCAAAAACAAAAATGAAGTTAACTGGCTCTGAAGCTCTTCCACCAAAACTATATGGTTTACCACAGATTTATAAACCTAACATTCCTTTAAGCCCTGTAGGCGATGTAATTGAATCTCCTACATATAACCTTGGGAAACATGTTACCTTAACCATGGAATTAGAACTACTTTTAAACCTACATAAAGGTTTAAGAACATTCAAGATCACCTAAAGGAGCTTCTAATCCATTATTCGCTTCTGGAGTATATTATTATTTTGTTCTTGTGGAAAAGTATTCATTGGAACGACAAAATGTAGCTTTGATAGTAGACGTACATAACATATGCGACACTGTAGATGGAAGCAACCAAAGAAGTCTGCCGAAGCTGACAATTGATTAAATAACTTAAATCATAACATTAAATTTGATAATATGGAAATTTTATCAAGGCAAACCAATTATTACCCTACGTTCGTAGCAACACGCTATTGAAATATATAAAGAACATCTTAATGAGGTAAGAAAAATCTCAAATTAAATAGGTTTTAATATCTTGTAATTAAAAAAAAAACAAAATGGTATGCCTTAATTTCAATTTTAACCGTTGGTATGTCTAGGTTTTTTGTGTTTTTCCTAGAGTAAATGCTTTACCAATTAGATATGTTACCACAGAATTGCGTTAATGTAACATATATAGTTAAAATTAAGATAAGATTAAACATACACAAGTTTTGATTGCCTAGTAACGTACTTAAATATTAACAGAAAGTTATTTGATTAAATTTTGTTAAATTTGTATTTTGATATATTTTTCTATTAAAGATCTAGCAAATCTTCACTAAAATAAAATTATATTCCGTAGTCGACTTTTTCGTGTACGTTTCTTAAGTATTATTTTAGACTTACATTTATGTTTTCAGATTTCATACATTTGACAACTTAAATAATTTTTAAAAACTACTATCATTTACTAAAGATGATAAGTGTAATTGTTATCGAATCGTTTAAATTTGTAAAAAAAAATTCATTTAAAATACATAATTTCATACCCAAACGTCCCAATCTTGATAGTAAGATTTCTGAACAGAGAGAATTTTTGGAAATTAATTATTGGCTAGCTTAAGAAGTAGAATTTTTTGGTTTGACTATTCCGATCGTGATAAGAATGAATAAATTGAAAGTTGAGAAAAATTATTTTAGTCAATGAGTGAAGATCAACAAATACTGGTGTTTGTGAAAGTTTAAACTGACTTGATAATTTAGAGTTCAGAAAGTGCTGAACTATAGTATCCATAAAGAGAAAACTTACATTATAGCACGATTTAGGTAGTCGTAATAAAGGTAAACCGAAACTTGGGCAGTAAAGTAGAAAAAGGTCAAGAACGGCCACTCAGTGAGATAAAGAACATTCTCGTATACAGTCCAGCATTTTCTAGGCAGATGGTAATGCAAATACATCAACCGCTTTGTTTTTCAAAACATTGCAAACATTTTACAAAGTTAAGGTAGAGCAAGGCAGTATTTTGAACAGTGTATGAACTTCCCTTTTTATAATTCCACACAAGTCGCATTCTGTTCAGTGATTATTGCCTCACGTGCTTTACGTAACAATTTCTTTGTAAATACATATTTTTATGATTATGTGTAATGTGAAGATATTTCACTTGATTATTGTGACCGGCGTAATTTGATTTACCGTATTTTAGTCTACATTCACTATTTTATAGTAAATTCTGTGTAAATAATCATAATAATTTTAGGCTAAGTATGCTATCCTATTAACTCTAATTATTCTCTAATATTCGACGGTTTGATAATTCTTGCCTTTGAGTTTGTTCTTTGAAGTTTGGCAATTAATTTTGTAACCGTCTTTTGCTCACCTTATAATTTGCTATTTGCCGCGGTTGTAGCTCAAGTCGGTTCTTATATAATAAAAAGGGGATTGGTTCGTTCGTTTAGAACTGATCGCTTATTACCAGATTCTTCCACACTGAACAATGAACTCAAAGGGGTTTATACATATATTATACCTATTCATTACATTATCTAAATATTTACTCCTAAAACTACCTTAAATATTTACATATGAACGAATTAAAACAAATCGGATGCTGAAATAACACAACTAAATTTATATTACAAGCATACTAAACATCCGCCATCCACCAAGGGGTCAGGTTGGACGGCTCTCTCTTGTGGTCACCGACGTACAGCAGCGACAGCCACCTGTTCACTCTCGTTACAGTTATTGCGTAAAAAACATTAACTGCGTGTTTATATTCAAGAAGGTAACGGATATTAATGTCCTATACAACGTGAAAACAAAAGGAAATTTTATTTGTTTTAAAATATTTTAAAGTCCGGGCCTGTCTGGTAGTTCCCGGTGGAAAGCGACTGGTTTTAAACCGTTATGATATCGGAATATAGCGTTGGATGGGTGCTTGCGAGGATAAGAAAACAGGGTGAAGTACTTTGACACACCTGCTTCTAGGTCATAAAATCAATAATCTTAAAGGGACTGCTTTATACTTATATTGTATAAAAGAAATCGTGCTTTATATCATATAAATGCAACTTTTACGAAAGAAAATTGAAATGAATCTAACTAATATTTACGGAAGTTTATTAACTAACGATAGCCTACATAATTACTGGTTTAAGGGTAATTATGGGTGATTAAAATATACTCTAATTACGTTTGGCAATCAGTAGAGATTTTAATAAAAAATAATTGGGTGCAAAAACGGGTGATACGTTGGCCACTTCGATGTGCCTTACGGGTCTGGCTGAGATAAAGACGGTAGTTGCCAGCTGGGGTGCCTCAACTTGGGGGCGGTTTTAATAATAACACTAAGGTATCCAGACCGTCGGGAACTGTACAGTATAAGCCAAAAGTATGATTTAAGATGGATTACTTCTTTAACGTTGGGTTATCGCGGCTTGCCATTTAGGGCAGAAAGCTGTTTCAGGGCGTCTATAAAGAAAGAGCCGGGTTATCTCGCGGTGGGCGATTTCAAGACTTCTATTAAGAAGTATTCTTTAAAAGAAACTCGTTTTAAACAGGTAATTAGGTTAGGTGGGATTGAACTGTTTTACGTAATATTTTCGTAATTTACGAAACTGGGCACCCTAAATCTGGTCTAATTGCGGGCGGCGTGTTGCTTTCTCCCTGGACGTCGTTTAAGTAGCCTCGGGCGGCCTGTTAGTGTGAATTTGTGTATAGTATGTTTTGAATATCAATTAAACGATTCTAGGCTGCGGTCGGTTGCGCTGTTTAATTGATATCCCGTGAATCATCAGAATTCAGGTAGTCCGCCTTTCTATCCGATGGAGTTTGTAAAAGACTACGTTGGGAGTATACCCCAGCATGGCGTCGTTTACTAGCGTATGTATACGGTTGTGTAATTAACTTAGGTGCAGGTGACCACAGATATAAGCAGTAGTAAGCCCTGGCGTCTTAGAATGATTGAGTGCGGACTGAGTCGAGTTGACTCAACGGATAATGGTGAGAAAAAGACCTGGGCCCTCAAAGGGAACCCACGGTGATTAGCGCGGGACTGCGATCGGACTGAGAATGCATAAGGGATGAGAGCGAGAGTAGCGCGTCTTGCAGTTTTATAGCAAAGGTCGGAAGGCGGTAAAGACTCTGCCGATAATTCTATCGCAGATAGATTGTTAGACTGGAGGAGACTCTGACGTAGAAAATTCTTAATGATTTTGAAACGGTGTCGGAGGGGATACGTATTCAATATTTGATGATTTCAACAATTTAACTAAGCTAGGTTAATTAACAAATAATTAATTCAAAAGATTTTTGTAAAGGATTCTGGCTCTTTACAATTTTGGTAAAAATCTGTGGTATACTAATCTCGCTTATCAGTTCTTCGATCTTCTAACGGAATTGTAGCTAAACGGCCTGCTTTTGAAGAAAATGTTGAAATTATTTTCGTCGGCACACTGCAGGAATGAATAACTTTATCGGATAGCATTCTCATTGAAATTGGATTCGCGCATATTTTCTGGTTCATAGGAACAAATCCACAATTAATAAAATACTTATCTTTTTTGGGTTTTTTAATGGTGTATATTAAATTATACAATCTAAACGTTTCGATAACACTTACAGTTATCTTCGTCAGTAGTAATATTTGTTAAAAATTGTTAAAGATGTTGTAAACAATTTTGTCAAAAAATTAAATTAAAACATAAACATCAGCCTGCTATTAATATAACAGTTTGAGAAACGTATAAAGCCAACTATAAAATTAAAAAAGTGAGTGACGATAATAATTGTGCTTTACGTTTCCTTAATTTTTCAAATTGTCTGATAGAACGATAAGTTTTCACCCCATAAAGGACTGAAATATGAAAATGTAAACTTTCACCATTATCACACATAATAAAATACTTATCTTTTTTAGGTTTTTTAATGGTGTATTTTAAATTATACCATCTAAACGTTTCGATAACACTTACAGTTATCTTCGTCAGTAGTAATATTTGTTAAAAATTGTTAAAGATGTAAACAATTTTATCAAAGTACAAAAATTAAAGCATAATTTAATTTTTCAACTTTGACAAAATTGTTTACAACAATTTTGTAGCTGTAGCTGTGAGAGAAGATCGTCCGAAATTTCTTTTTTATTTCGGACTTGAGCTAATCTAGTTGTGTGTGTGTGTGTTTTTTTTTTTATTGACATTTGTGTATTTACTTAGAAATCGGTGTACAGCTTTTGTGGTTTGTAATTTGAGCGAGTGTCCTTCGGACGTATTAATCTAATTTCACTGAAAAGAGAGATTCTATTTGCAGAAGCATTTTTCCTTCTGCCTTTATTGTTTTTTTGTTGTGTATTCATATTTACGCTCTACAAATTTGGTGAATTTAGATTTACAATTTATATTGCTATAACGATTTGCGACAAGAATTGAGGTACATGATTATTTAGATTTGAGTTGCAATAATTTACCAAATTATTTTGATATTGTAAGATTCGATGAAAATTAAAATCAGAAGTTCTAAGTACAAACACCATTTAAGAACTTTATATTTAAACCGGTCGTTCCAGATATTTTAATTGTAATATAAGTATGTTAATAGAACTTTAGGTGTATTATTGCATTATTTTATGTTGGTTTGTGTAATTTCCGTCCAACTCACAGTGGTAAAGTTATTTAAGGGGTCAGGCAATTTAGTTTTGTTTTATTTGTAATTTCATCATAGCATCAGTCCAGTAGCACTTTTGCTGATAAATCTGGTCGAACGCTACGAAAGGTAAGCAATTTTGCGTTTGTTTTTAAAGTTTGTTGTGGAGCTGTGTGCTAATCTTACCAATATTTTTGATTCAAACAAGCTGGCTACCTTTGATTAATGGCTTTTCCAATATTCATTAATGGCATTCTTATACAGCCTATAGGTAGAGCGCAAATTAATGCTATTTTAACCCGCTCATCATAGACAATCTTTTGTTTTGAGGGCTTTGAAACTCCTAAGAATTCCCCCTTCTTCTTGAACCAGTTGGCGCACAGCATCAACGTTTTCGGTGGACTTGTTCTAGTATCGTCTACAAGGCCTTTGCCTTTTTAATTTTTAATACCAGTGGGATGTGGTGCTTCATGATGGAGCATAGCGAGCCACAGTTGTTGCGATAATCCTCTGTGAAAGTTACAAAAAATTATTGAGCGAACATTTTTTCTACTGAATTGTACTTTGAAAACTTTGGGTTTAATGTAATGAAAAAGGACTGCAAGGGGGGGGGGGCACTTTCTTTTGTTATCGATGGCTCTTTTACATTACGTTGGATTATATTCCAATTAACTTGGATCGTTTACTTAAAAATTAAACGGAGAATTCTAATACACGTGTTTTTCAAATTACTATATTTTGGAAAAGGTTGTGTCTTATCAAATTCGATTATAATTGTACCGTTAGATGTATGAAATTTGTGTAATTGTCATTAATTTCATTTCAATGTAGAATTCAGTAAATAAAGGTATAAAAAACAATGATTTAAATAATTACTTATACCCATAAAATGTAAAATTACAATTTAATTAGAGATTATTATGTGTATTGCATAACATTTACTAAACAAATTGTTAATGTGGACTAAAATAAAAGAAATCAAATTACGACGCACGTCACAAGATAATCTCCGCAACAGATTTAGAATCGTATAATTAGGTATGAAATAACATTACTTACTAATCAGAGCTAGTGTTTTAAACATGTTTGTAGAAATGCTCCAATGCTTAGAAATTGAAGAAATGAAGCCTTCTGAATGGAGAACGATATGACTGCAATACATTTGAAGATTTTTTTGCCATAATTAAAAACAGAAGAAATATAGAATTAGTTTACATTACAGTAGGATTGATAAATGAAAGTCACGTTTTTTACGATCTAAATATGTTGCTTGTTACAATGATACACTTGAGACAATTACAGAAATTCCAAAATAAATTACATGAAATTGTGCAATCTGCTATAATTATGTAGTTTAGTTCCAGTGCGAACCACTATTTAAAATTATTTACTGAGAGGTTAGAGCTAAAGCGTCCAAAAGGTGAAAAATGTTTAAGTGTGGATAGTCGCGAAAAGTAAATTAATCTTATTGATAGTACACTATATTACACACGGATGTTTAACCATAACGCATCCGATTGGTTACCTCAAACGTATGTATCATAATCTTGTAATTATCGCAATCTGCATAGCTGCATTCGTGCATTCTGGCTAGAATGTTATTGTTTGTAGGTATGAAACGGAACTGATTGTGAGGATGCCACAATCAATACTAAATACAACTGAATAATTTAGAGCATCGGATCTATAAGTTAGAAACTTTGAAATGTACACAATCAATGTGCGTTACAAGTAATCAAAAGCGCCGGGATATTATTAAAGCTTTACGGCACCTGCTTCAGATTGCGTGGTTTCCAAAAGTTTAATCACAGTTTTTTTTTCAAGAAAATCCTCTTCTTTTAATTTTAAGCTAATTTCGTAGTAGCAGTTTTTCTTTGAGAATAATAATCTGACTTTTAGAAATAAACATATTAGTGTACATGGAACGCTGTGAGCATTTCGTTGATTTAACGTAAGGAATGCTGTCCAGTTTTCCGGACATGAAAATAATTGACATGCACTTGCTGCGGTCCGGAATATTCCAGTTGGCATCAAATATAAATAGAAAATTCCTCTACAACCCAATTTTATTTACGCTACACTGTCTAGTGTAGCCTTGTTCTTAATCAAATAGCTAAGATACGTTTATTAAATTTGTTTCATTGTAAGTTTTTGTGTAGAGGGTGTATAATGTATTTATCCTCGGAATTAATGTTGATAATGTAGAAGTAATGCCATTTTTAATTAAATTTAGATAGGATTTGTTAACTTCTTAGGAAGGGTTAAATGGACAGAGGAGTCGAAGTCAGGGGAAAGGACTGAATTAGTACAAGTCCATGTTCTGCGAGTTTGTGATGTGTTGTAAGGTGTAGGAAGAATTAATAGATAAGGAGAGCATATGATTGATAAACGAGTACAGGTTGTTCAATAAAGTAACAAGACGGAACTAACAAATGATCTTTCTGGTACCAAAATTTAATTATCGAATAATCACACAAAATACTAAAAATGGAATAATATTAGTTTAAACGTTAGTCTCAACAGGCGAAAACCGGTACAAATTCTATGATACGCTCGAGCAGTGAAGACACTCGGTTGCGCCAGGGAAAAATTAATGAATTGCACCAGAATTTATGGTTTGTGTTAAGCAGCCATTTATGATCAAAGAAGCGTCACCGTTTTTTAATAAATTAAAAAAAACGTTAGCGGAAGGAAAGAGAATACAATTTATGAGTGGTTAAACAGACGATAATAAACGGTTTTTGCTTTCTTCGGTTTAAAAGAAACTGGCAAGATACCAAAAATGTTATGTCAGGGTATTTTGAACACTCTGTATACGTATTGGGTAATTTTGTTTGTAGTCTTATGTACTTAGTTAGATTCCGTATACACATATATTTCTTTTTGTCAAGTTATGTTTTATAGTAAATTTATTTTAACGTGTGTAGCGACCTTTAGGGATGGTAGGTGTGTGGTGAGCTTTAGATTCTTTGTTTGTGAAATTATTATTCCGAAATTTAGGTTGTTTTTCCTTATTATTTCCCGTTTATAGAAGTTTGATTAACGTTTATTTGTATATAGTTGTATATAAGTTTAATTAAGGTTTATTTCGTTTGATTTCCGTAAAATATAATAGAAAATTAAGTACGTTAAACAAATAGTGTATTTATCTGTGTATGATGTCATGTTAGCGACATAAAGACGCTTAAGTATAGTTGTCCAATTTATTATTAGGTATTTTGGTTTTGATTTATAGAGATTGCATGTGGGCCTTATTGTTCGTACTTTAAGGTAAACATAGAGAGGCTGTACAGGATACTTTGGCTGACGTTTGAGTTTTTCAACATTTACCGAGTCCTTACGGACGGAAACGAATTTGTGTATGGGGTACCTTATTTTCCCTTCCGTTTTTTAATTGGTGGAATTAAAGTAGATAAGATTTTTATGAGTAGTGGGATTAAAAATTCAAAGATGGAATTTGTTAATAATTTTTGGGATTCTGAAACTGATCGTGCTTTCGAGTAGTATACGTTGCCGTTTAGTCTTACGCTTTAAGGGGGTTGTTTAGAACGTTGAAATTTTGGACCTTGTGGTGTTTAACGAACGTACTTTTTGTGTAGTAAGGGTAGTTTAGCTACTCCTGAAGATTACCTGTGAAAGGTATTTATTAAAATTGTTCATCACCAAAGGATTATACCTAGTGCCGATTTCGGTTTTACGTAAAGTTACCTGGAGGACATCGTCGTGTTGTATAGTGCTTCAGTGACCTCTTTGGTTTATATCGCTTCTGCGGATATTAACATCATCGTTCTTGCAGTGCCACCTATTTATCGTACAAAGCGTATTTAAAGATAAAGAAACTTTCGCAATATATTAAAAATTATATTTAATTAAATCAAGTTATAAACATTTTGGATTATTAGTGGAAATAAAACCAATTAAAAGCTAAAAGTTATCAAGTCATTTAAACGCTCACTTTATTATCACTTTAAAAAGAAGTTAGTAATTAATACAGAAACATTTTAACGAGTTTAGTCAAGAAATTGTTTGTGTATAAAAGAACAATAGTCAACATTTTATTCATCATTTTGCCAGACCAGGAAGATTTCATTTCCGTCATAGCGTAACCGACCACCTGGTTATCTTCCACTTATATTGTAACACAGAAGAGGTGTAATTCTAGACCTTTAAGGTAACATAATATTGTTTTTTATTGAATATTTCAAGATTTTTGTGTTTCGATTTATTTTTTTTTTATGTGTTTATGTAAGTTTGAAAGCGGGGTCATTTTTTTTTGTTAAAGTAAGTTGTTGTTTGAATTTGTTTAGCGTAATTAATTATAGTTTTGACGCTCCGCCTTCACACTTTTTTTATTTTAGTATTAAAGGGCAATCGACCCTATGGTAGTGTGGGTATATTATCCACGAATTTTATGTTTAGGTTAAACGATTTAGACTGGCGTAAAAGCAGTATTCTGATCAGACCTCCTGTCGCCTTTTAAGTGTTTGTATTTTTTTTTCGTTTATACGCATTATCGTATGTTTACATTTTTTTATATTTATCATTTTTTTATTATTTTATTATAGTTTGTTAGGTTTTATAAATGTGTTTTGATTCTATGGAAACCCTTTTGTGTTACATAAGAGTTTTTTTGCAAATTACAAATTACCGGCGTTTTAGTTTTCAACGTAACGAAGTTAGTTTTTTGGTTTTATTGAGTAATAGCGTTATTAATATTTAGTATTTTATTTGATTTTTAGTTGAGTATTAATTCAGTTTAGAGTTCATTCTATAGCTTATTATTTTTTTTTGTTTTTGTTTTGATTATCGCTTAATGCCTAATTTATTACACTGAGGTGTATTAACGTAATTCTTATTGAGTGTTTATCACGCTTTTATTTGACAAGCGTGTAGTGTTTTTCTGAAGCCCGATTTCAGGTAGTTTGCTGAGTTGCTGTCCAGCACACCTGGAATTGATTGCGGATAGGTAAGCGTATGTTTTTTGTATGTTTAGACACGCTATGTACTCGTAATTTTGGCACGACAACCCTTATTTCGACTACCAAACATTCTGGCGGCCCAAACCCTCGATTTTGTCTTCAACCCCTATTGTGACTTACGTAAGATTTACTATTCTGGATGTGCAATTTTTTTTTAACATCTGACCTACACCCATACGCTGGCTAGTCGGGGCAAAAAGGCCGATTTATCTGTAATCCCGTTCTACCACCCGTTTATACCGTTACAGTTATCACCGAGTTTATAAGTAACTTACAGGCGAATTTTTTTGTACAATCTCTAAATGGAAGATCTGGTGGGTTAAGATTTCCTGGAATAATTTTCCATTTAATTCTATTCGAGAATCTCAAATTTTCATCCACCCCATTTTGGACAAAATCAGTCCACATTTCATCTAATTGGATCTACGCTAAAATACCTTATGAATATGTTCAGAACCTGTAATTTACTTTCAAAAAATTGAAGCAATCAAAAATGAACCCACCAGAAGGCCAATCACTTACTTTTTGGTTAAATTGTATTCTTTAACTGTCCTTCCTAAAATACATGAACTCTGAGAATCGGTATCTAACAATGCTCTGGCTATTTTTTCATTACGATTATTGCCTCTGGTCCGTTAAGACTTGCTAGAGAATTTACCATTAGAAACCCTTGCTTACTTTTGTATCTATGTGTTTGCTGACATTTATTGCAGTTTACACAATTTTTTGCCAAATTCCCTGGCTTAAAACAAATAAAACAAAAACCTTTTTTTATATAGTTGTTCTTTGATCTAACGTCATTTCTTGAGCTTTAAAACATTTCAAACTGTTATGACACTTGGAGTTGCAAAAGATACGTACTTGGATATTAATGCTGAGCATGTGTTTATACCCTCTCTTAAATACTGAAACTTCAACGCCATATTTAGCCATATTTCTTCATTTTCTACTTTACTACGAATTAATTTTATCAAATTTTCTAATTTATCTTTAGAGTTGGCATTCAATACAATTTGAAAATTTCGTTTCCACACTGATACTCTACTGGACGGTGAGATTCAACCATAGAAAATAAAATTAAGGAATACTTGCCCACAATTACTCCAATGCACTAAGTTGGCATTATAATTTATCATTATACTCTGGTAAGGAATTGAGGGTTGACGTCACTAAATCTAAAAGATTTCTGATATATATTAAAGATTCTTTACTTTAAGAACGTGTTTTTAAGGCTTCTATTGCGTTTGAATAATTAGCCGCTGTAGAGCGGAAATCTTTCCACTACCCTTTTGACTACCTACGCAAGGGAATCTCCGTACTACCTTCTTTTAGCATCTCTGTATTACCTACGTACGAGCATATCTGTACTACCTATGTAAAAGTATCTCTGTACTACCTACATTTCTAACGTCACTTCTTAAATTTTCTGCTCACATTTTACCGTTACGTTACATCCAAAATATATGATTATCGCTGGAAGGCATAAGATCCTTGCTGACATCTATGACCATATATGTGAAGGCTGCTAGATCATTGGAATGGTACCCGAAATTTCCAAGATCAAATAAGTAATAGTTACGACAATAAAGGTCAGATATTTTTTTCTTTCTTTATCACCTGGTTACACGATTGTGTTTCCAAATTTCAATTACACCGAGGAGGTTCTTAGTGAATTTCTACAACGAAAATAAATGGACTGATATTATTACTTTCGTAATCAAATAATCGAAAATTGTTACCTCTTAATTAAATTTATATATTTAAGGTACTTCCAGCAGTTCACTTTCACAAAATCTTTTATCTAAAACGGTATATATATATATATATATATATATATATATACACACTAATTCAGTTTTGAATATTATTGCACTCAATCATAATTAAAACTTTAATTGAATCATTAAAATAAATAGACCACACCCCAAACACTTTCAGCTTCCATTTTGACCTAATTCATTCTAGCTTCTGTGGCTACATTCAACCAACGATTTATCTCCTATTTTAATTGCAATATACGGGGTGCAACGATTATCTGTATTACGTGAATTACCGCAAATGTTAAACATTTAGTTTTATATGAATTTGTAATTTTTGTTTCGTAATCTTTATGTGTTATGTACATTACTTTTCTTGTGGACAAGGTTGTTCTGGCCAATTTACTTCCTATAAATTTCTGGACCGCCGGAAGGGGGCATATAATAATTTTACTCTTATTTTTTTTTATTGAAATTTAGAATTATACTTGCCGTGGGCACAAGCTGAGGCTCACTGCTTGCCATCGTGGGCTTTGGTGGAATGTTAATTTATATATTTTTTATTTTATTTTTTTGTCAGGATATCGACAATAAAAATTACTTTATCAGGGGAATTGTCAACTAATTTCTACTTCCTCCTTTCATTCTTATTTCTTTCTTTTTTTTTGGTAAATCCTGTTTCAGGCTTTACAGGGTTTACTCTCCTTTCAACACTTTGGGTATTTCCTTATTAAATCCTGTGGCGCCTACTCATATCCGGTTCCTATCTAACCAGATTTCTATCATTTTAAGCTATACCTCCAAAACAACCACGCATCCGAGTGATCTGCGGTCTTCCGACCGTACGCCTGAGTTTAGTCGAGCTCACTGATTCTTTTTTATGCCATATGATGGTTAGACACGTGGCACGTTTAATTAATCTAGAAAAGCCGTAGATCTTCTTTATTCCTTTTTGTTGGTTTATTATTATGGAATTTTTTTATCAATTATCATATTTTTGAAAAGCACAACAAACAAAAAAAACAAAATTTATGTCATAACACTCATAACTTAAAAACCTGGCAGTATACTTATTTTTGGCTACACCATCGTAATCTACGCTAAAACGCACACATATTTTCTTTTTCTTATTTGATCTTTGATGATTTTATAGAAACGAACGGATACATGAATGTTTTTAAAAATACGTTTCTTATTAAATCCATTTACTATTCATATTTGTCAAAATTCTTATTTCATCTGCCAAATCGTAAATATTCCATAAATAAAACCATATGCTCGGAATACAGTTATGTAAGCTTTGAATTATTACACATTTGTCAAATTGCTTTTGGCAAATGGAAATTAATAAAAAAAGAAGCTTGCAAACTGATGTTACGGCGTTCCCTTACAGTTGACTCAGTCACTTTCTTATTATTACTATTACATGGTATTTAACCTAACTACAAAAAAGGCGGAACACAAATTGCTATTTTCCAAAAGAACATTTTCGTTAGATATGGGCAACTCAGCATACTGTCAAGGTCCCATTAAAATATGTTAATCAGCGGACGAAGGACAACGAAATCTTTTGAACATCAAATATCAATTTGGCGACAAATTTTCTCTCGCGTAATTGACGTAAATCCTACTCTGTCGTATTGTAATATTGCTATTAAAGGTATCAATGAGAAGCTAGATGCAAACAGTTCAGGTGTTTTTGACTCCATAATTCAGGTACTGGCAGAGCATGGTTTGGTTTTGAGAGATTTACTCACAACACATTTTCTCCCACATATTTAAACACACAAAACCAAAAATGAAGTAATTTATCCGTTAGCCAATGCCTTAGAAAATAAACATAAACATATTTTTTTCAATAATTGTTAATACCACACTAGATATTATAAAAGCTAACCACATGATTTTAATGTATAGATACTTATACTGCAATTGTGATGACAGTAACAAACCGTTTGTTGTTTCTAGGCGGCCAGGCGGCTAGGACCGATCTAGCGGCCTAACCGCCCACTGCCAAGGAAAAAAATAATTGTATAGACTAGGCTTAATTATTGTGAGCGATGTATGTAAATGAAAGAAATGATCGGTTAAGGATTTTACATTGCAAGACATGACGCCATTTTACAGTGTGTGGTATATTATTTACCAGACCTACCCATAAACAAAACTCCAATTAATGATAAAAATTACCATTTTTCATTCAGGTGTTGCAGTAGTATTTATAAACTACCCTTTTATATAATCATCGCACTCCAACAGGAAAATTCTGATAGAAGAAGAGATAAAAATCATTACTAGATTTGGTCTATAAGGTGGATGATCGGTAGCCAAGTACATTGGTGTATTGTTTTGCACCATAGCAATTTCCAAATGAAACGACCTAGCTTTTGTTCTTGATGGCCCTTTGCAATCTTTACAAAATAACACAGTCTGTAAGAGTCTGCATTTATTATTGTTCCTTGTTTCATGAAGTAAGATTTACCAGGCGCTATTGCATTCATTGCTACTTGCTCCCTGGTGAAACCTGGCCTTTCCAGGTTCATCATCATTATCGGCATTTTAGCGATCTAAAAATGCCAATACCTCTGCCCTGTGTTCCACAGCGAGCATTTTAAGTACCCTTCTCAAGCACACTTCGCAATTTCAAGCAGCAAGTTTGGGGAAAATGTGTGGACAATTCAGGAATTGTAAAGCTTCTTCCCAGATTTTGTCGTTCACTTGTTGAACCAAATTACAGTGGCGATTTAAACCCTTAGGAGGGCCTAAGCGTAATATGGTTATGAATGTGTTATAGACTTTCAAATCACAGAATTTAAATTATTTTTAAATTCCGTATAACCATAAACGGACATAGATTGCACTTAATGTATTGCCATCGTATACATATATTACCGATACTATCATAATATATATTTGTATACTTAATTAATGAATTTGATCTACAACATGACAGAAAAATTACTTTGTTTGTATTAGAGCTTTCCCTGCATACTCTTTCACTCGATTCACTGCTCTTACAGTCAAAGTAACACGACGCTATGCGGTAGAAGTACAATTCAAAATGAACAATGAACACTGCAGTTGAGATGTTAAGGTCGTTAAAGAAGCATAACCCACAACACCACTATTATTACAATATTTATTTGGGGTTTGGATCTACTATTTTAGCCCAAGCTTGATTGGCATGCAACAAACTGTGAAATTATTTTTCCGCACTGAATATATGTAGTGTGGTGTTGTTCGTAAGACGCATTTTTTATAAGGAATGTTACGCCACTGGAATTTTTAGTAAAGTAATGAATGCTATATGAAAGTATATTAAATAAGGTGAGAAAGGATGGTGAGTTGAAATAAATAAATTTAGATAATTAATATTTCAGAAAAACCACTATTGAGACGATAATGAATGCAGGTTCAAAAATTACTGTGAACGAGTAGCGTGACTGAATTAATGTAATATTAAAGTATAGAAGAAATATGTATGAATGTTTTATTTGTGTAAATCTGTGAGGATTTCACATTAGAAAATGTTATGTTATGTAAATGGCAAGTAGCACTAAAGCTACATAATTTTGTAGAAAGAACCTTAGCATATATATGTGACTTTCATACACTGAATGTCGAATTTGGACATTTCTCAAGAATTTTAAAGTGTGACGTAAATTGTTCCGCCGTTTGCGTTGGTGCCGTCCTAGCCCCTTTTTCGTAACTTGAGTGGCGGCAAAGGCATGTGACATTCAAACCCTTTGAACATAATGATCTGTACTAATTATGTGGTAAAAAAGCTAGTGGTGCAGTTAACACCAGAACCTATTGTTGGGAATAGAATATTTAAAAAGTTTGCAATTAAAGTGATTACATATGAGTTGGAAGTAGTTATAAAGCTTTTCGAAAAAATTGAGTAGTGTTTAAACAGATTTGCAATAAACACAAATCGTTATATTAAGAAAAGTATTGTGTATGAGACCAGCACAGTAGAAAAAGAAACTTTTAAAGTGATCCTTTCTAACTAAGAAAGATTTTTTAATTGTGTGAACTAAAGCTAATTATTGGGTAATAGTAATACTGATGTAAATACATGTGAGTTTGTTAACAGCATTAAATCCATTAAGTGTATAAACAATTAAGAATTTAAATACTAAGTGTATGAACATATTCTGTGACAAACGTTTAAGCGGATATACAGTAAATCAGCTACACATTTGGTATGAGCGTTTAAGAACAGACAGAACCTTTAGAGTTAGCACTTGCCTATTAATTAAAGACGTTTAACTCCATTCAATAATAAATAGTTGATTAGGGAGTACGGAATTTAAATGTAAGAGTAATTTTAGGTACATTGGAATGGCGGGTGTTTGACTGCCCTTTAGAAATGTCATTGTTCGTATTATACATTTTACTTAGGCATTAAGGATAATCAGTATCTTTCACTACCTGTTACGTTTAGATAATAGATAATAGGGAATATTTACTCTAAGCTACAGGAAGTATTTGTTTTTGTTGTTTCACAGAAGCAGTGAATACGTGTACAGTTTTTTTTTTGCAGAATTATGTAATAGAGTCAGATTATTCAACTTATTCTTTAATTTAATTTATGATAGGCACCCCTAACAATATTATGATTCACTAAAGTGATGGTTCGATCTAGAGTTTTAAAGAGACCCAGTATTAGATTGCTTTGCTCTTTTTATGTGTAAGTTACATAAAGGATTGCGCAGTTCAAGAAACAACGCTTGCGATATTTTGGCTATATTTGCATCGGTTGGTCTGAGAATTGTTTATTTTGGGACAGACCGGCCACAAAATTTAATTTGTTTTAGTTTTTTAACGTCACTGAATGTGCAGTATTGTCTGGTCATCATAATATTGGTCACAATTTATTTATATAGAAAAAACTAAAAGGTTCAGATTTGAATCAAAAAGGTTCATACTGGGAAACGTTCAAATATGTTTTAATGGAAAAATTAAATGCAGTATTTGAGCGACAATATAATTCAGGTAGGATGTACCTATCGTTACGTTTGTTTTAAGTTTGAAATTATTTTTCAAAAATGGGTGATACTAATATATCTTAGAACTTTGATGACAATTATAAATTTATTGCTTGCTTACACGAGGGTAAGTATAACGTCTTACTGCTTTGGAGTAACCGATAATTTTCTGATAACTTATGTTCTTCAAAATTTTCTTAAGCTTTGGGTGTTTGTGCTTTTAATTTTTATTGAATCTAACGACTTCAAAATTAATTTTACGTGTAGGTGTTTGTTATTTTGAATTAAAATGAATTTCTGGAGATCATTGGGACGAAACATGAAAGCGTGCTGTACGTGTTGGAGGCTTGTGATTGAGATCTGTAGTATATTATAGAGTGAGCTACAACTATATCTTCCACAGTCAGTTAGGTTTGTTTTAGGAACTCGCCTCGAACTATTTATTTCAGAGAAATTCGAGATTGTTGTGGCATCTAGATACTATCTTGCAGAATTGAATGTTGTTTTTTGTTGTTTTATGGTAAGTGTAAGTTGTTTTAATGTAATTTTTAGCCATTTTGCCTCTTATCTTGAATCCGCCTATCTTTACTGCAGTTAGCTTGGCAACCCGTTTACCTTGGTCATCCTTCACGGTGCCTAATGCGGTTGGATCGTGTAACAAAACAATGTTAAGAGATTAAAACTTTTAAGGATTGTAGCTAGTCCTTAGTACCACAAAAAAATTGTAATTTTTTATTTTTTCACCGAAATTGTTATGCATGGTTAGATTTGAGTCCCCAATCAGACTAGGGCCCCGAGCGCAAGTTAACTATGCGGTAATCCGCCTCTGCCAAATTATCAGAAACTACCAATTGTTTTCCACTTTATTTTTTAACGTAAACATATCTTCTATAAGAACCATTTCGTTAGATGTGTTTCAAGGTCCCATTAAAATATATCAATTACTGCAATATATATTTTGCAACTTTTTAGTTATTGAAAAAAATATTATTATATTTACATTTTTGAAAAACATAAGAAACAGACTTTTAGTGTTGGAAAAATAACATATGGCTCCCATTTAGGAAACATTAATTTATGCCATAAATTAAAAACCTTGCACGACATTTTTGACTACGCTATTGTAATCTACGCTAAAAATTGCATAAATAATATCTGCAGTATTTTTTTTCGATCACGTCAAATAAGTGAACTATAACAATTGGCAATAATTGGCAAGGCGCAGAAGGTACCCTTTCAAATTCGGTTCTTGACATCAGTTATTGTGTATCTCTATTCCTTCAAATAATTTACCTACAATTCAGTCGAAAACTGATCAGGGTGTTTTTTTTTCGTTAATATTATAGGGTATAGGCTAAACGGTAAGATATACAAAAAAACTAAGATACATGTCCCGTTCTCTTTTTTAGTGTTTAGTTTAATGGCGCAATCGGATCTACGCTAACTAAATTGGTTTCGAAGATACAGAGTGATTCTCAAAATCTGCCGGTTTTTATTATCTCTTATGACTCGGTTATTTATGGAGATAAAAAAAAAGTTTTGGATACGAAAGTTTTATGACTTTTCACGTTGAATCCAGTGGCGTTCTTAAAAAAATATAGATGTTTTATTTTTTGAGATATTATCAAAAGTAGCATTTTCTTAAATGGGACACCCTGTATCTGATAATCTCAAAAAATTGCATTTTTTCTTGAGATTGCAACAATATATAACACTTAATATTTTGCATTGTCCTAAATAGCTGAAATACTAAAAAAACATTTTTTTTTAGTTGGCCATGGATTTAATCAATTCTTTGTTTTATAATAGGCTTAATAAAATTGCAGATAATAACAATAATAAAACATTAATAAACTAAAACAACAACTACAAAAAACAAGAAAAGATTTATAACAACTCAACAGTAATTGTTTCAAGTACTTATATATAACAATTAGCATAGGTGGTTAATCACAAAAGGTGCTCAAATTGTCTTCCATTCTGCTCGATGCATTTTGGGCTCTGCTTGTAACTGAACGAGTGGTGTTATAGATTTGAATATTTGGCACTCTTCCAATTCAATTAATAAAATTTGCTCCGAGTTCTTCTACAGTATTACTTTATAGACTTCATTTTTGATAGATCCCCAAAAATAAAAGTCGAGTAGCGTCAGGTCGGGGGAACGCGGAGGCCATCTGTTTGGTCCATATGTACCAAGCCAATTTTCGCCAAAATTGACATTTAGCAAGTCCCTTACCATGTGGCTATTATGTGCTGGAGCACCGTCTTGTTGTAAATAAACATTATTTCTTGCAGCTAATGGCATGTTATCCAATTCCATTATTACACATTCTTCCAAAATTTGGATGTATCCTTGAGCATTCAAATTTTCATTAAAAATTATGTAGTTAAGGACTCTGTTTTGATATAGCGCCAGCCATACACGGAACCCAAACCGTCCTTGTTGTATCCTGGCGACCGTCTGATGAGGATTTATGTTTGACCAATATCGATTAAAAATTCCTTCGCTAGATATAAAAGCCTCGTCGGTCCATATTATATTTGAAAAAAATTGGGATTCCGATTAATCTGCTGCGAATACCAATGACAAAATGTTAAACCCCACTCTTGATCTCCAGGATGTAAGTTATGAATCTTTCTTATTTTATATGGTTTATACTTATGCTTTCTTAACGTTTTTAAAACTTTAGATTTACATGTGCCAATATCTTTCCCAATATTACGGCTAGATATCGTCGGATCAGCAGCAACACAAGCTAATGTATTTATTTCATCTCTTTCTCTATTTGCCTTATTGTAAATCTTACTTCTTGGTTTTCCAAATGATCCATACTCACTTAAATTGTGATATAATCTTTCAAATATTTGTTGTTCTGGCTGTCGTCGTTCCGGATAACGCTCAAAATATAAGTCTAGAGCTGCGTCTTTATTTTTATTACTCTCAATGTAGCACTCAAGCATATTTAATTTTTCATAATTTTGAAAATTATTCATTTTAATCACCTTTTTTAAAAAATATAATCGTAAACCAAATAAGAATACCAATACATAATTGTTACTGAATTTTATGACATGCAAACAAACAAAAACATTCAATTAATGGCCAACTAAAAAAAAATGTTTTTTTAGTATTTTAGCGATTTAGGACAATGCAAAATATTAAGTGTTATATATTGTTGCAATCTCAAGAAAAAATGAAATTTTTTGAAATTATCAGATACAGGGTGTCCCATTTAAGAAAATGCTACTTTTGATAATATCTCAAAAAATAAAACATCTATATTTTTTTTAAGAACGCCACTGGATTCAACGTAAAAAGTCATAAAACTTTCGTATCCAAAGCTTTTTTTTATCTCCATAAATAACCGAGTCATAAGAGATAATAAAAACCGGCAGATTTTGAGAATCACTCTGTATCTTCGAAACCAATTTAGTTAGCGTAGATCCGATTGCGCCATTAAACTAAACACTAAAAAAGAGAACGGGACACGTATCTAATTTTTTTTGTATCTCTTACCGTTTAGCCTATACCCTATAATATTAACTAAAAAACCACCCTGTACAGCGTTTATTTTAGACTTCTAATTTGCAACTAATTCATTCATTTATTCATTCTCAATCAGTTAATTTATGAACACGTGTTTGACAAAAATATAATAAAGGAAACAATTGGTCAAAATTAAAATAAGTTTCATCTCGGCATCGTTCTTATCTGAATTGTAGATACGTTTCAGTAGTGAGAGATTCTATTACAATTCGTCATAAATATTGAGGAGGCAGATAACTATCTCGAGAACATCTTTTAAGTAGATGCATGTAGTTTCACAAATTAGCTTCAAATTTCCCGCTGAAGGTAAGATTGTTTTTTAATAATGATGATTCGTATGTGTTCATATATGAATATGCAAAAGAGGAATGAGAAACCACGTCCGACATAAACGTTTCTTGAACTTAACGCTAAATATTTTTATATTCCAAAATAATGTTATAACTGTTTCCCTTGTGTATGTAAAATAAGTACTCACATCATCCTGCTTGGAATGAAAAATTCAGCCGCTTTTAGTTGCGAAAACAAAATGAATGTAACGTAATGCATAACAAGTAGTTAGCTGAAGGGTTAGTCCTAGTCGTGCTACTCATGTAGAATTATAAACCCACCTCTACTTTCTACGCAGCATACGCAACATTTATTATAATATAAAATTACACTTGTCTACATACTTTCCCCTTCGTAATCGGATATTTTATTTAAAATAAAATGATCAAATTATTTGCTAAAACTTGCCAATTTTGATGTCAGAAGAGTTCAAATTTGCTGCTAGGATCACTAAAATAAAACGACATTGAAAGGTTAAAAGGAAATCTTATGACGACGACTTGTATCAAATTAATATAGTTTATAATTTCATACATGCCTCTTGTTTCTTTATACAGCTAAAAGGATCCATGATCTGTTCTTACAAATTGAGAGATATTATTTTGTATTAAGTGTTGTCAAATCGCCGTACTACCTTATATTTAAGCAGTACAATACTGTTTTAACCAACCTCTTCTCCTCTTTAACTGTTATCTTTAGTTAGAAAATGACTGTCATCTAGGTGCATTATCGTCAGATTGATATCTAAACATAATAAACTATAAGGTTAAGCGTTTAAACATATGAACATGCTGGTTGTCCACATTTAATGAATAAGGGACGCGTAGTAAAAGTAATGGTGTTGTGGACGTTCCTATGACAGTGGCTGTCTTCAGGCAGCTTGCTTTTTGATATATCGTCACCTGTTAATTAGCATATTAAGATACACTTTTCCCGAAAATTATAATACAAAAGAGTGTTTGCTTGAATGGATAAGTAGGTACCTACAAAACAAAACAAGAAGAACAAGTACACACATTAATTTCATACTATGGATATCACAATTCTTTACACTCAGTAATGGGTATGTCGTATTCATCTTTCGTGAATCAATTTACTAAAGCTTACCTTGTGTTACATAAAAACCAATTTCGATAGTAGCCAAGCACTATAGTATAGTAAATATTAAGTAGCTGAATAAAATATAGCTCTCTTGTACGTAGGTTGCACCATTCCCCGAGAGCTCTGGGTAAACTTTAATAACTCTACTGATATAGCTGATGTAAATTAAAAACAAAATTAAGCAATATTAGCATTGGCGCAAGTGCTTGTGCCTGTAACAAATCAATATAAAAATAAATTTAACACAATTCAATACGATGTAACTGTAATTTAGTCACAACTACACACATAATATAAAAATCTGTCTTTACAGAAGGCACAGATAATTTGTCAGCACATTGACTTATCAGAAAAAAGGTACTATTTACAGTTTTAAACATAAAAAATCAAGTTAAATACCGATACCAAATAAATACAAGCACAAGTAAGTAAAACACATATTTGAGACAAAGGTTTAATAATATTGTAGGTACACGAACTTACAAATAATCAATGTGGTTAAGACAAAATCGCACTATGCTGTTCTCACCCAGAGTTCTGTTATAGTATAGTAGTGAACAGGAAGTATAACTGCGGTGGCAGTAGTGGCAAAGAGTACCTTAGATAGCCCTGAAGCGTAGTTATTCAATATTCCGCATGAAGCAGGTAATGATTGTGATCGTAGAATGTGGAAGTGATTGTAGTTACATTTGTAATATGAAAATCGTAAAACCCAATATCAGAGTAGAAAGCGGTTGTATAAAACGTCCACGTTGAAGGATAAAATAATTTCCAGAGCTTGGTACCCGAGAAGGAGAAAGTTATCAGTACTCACTCTAAATTACCTTGAATTTATATTCCAAAATTGCTTGGCTACGTTTCATTAGAATATTTTAGACACGCTTTTGGAAACGTATAGAATCCAGTAGCGCATAAAATGATACAAAAAGGCTGTATAACTGTACACAGTCGGTTGTATTAAATGGGTCAAAGGGCTGAAGAGGAAGGTTAGGCATTTGGGAAAACAAGGATGGGCTTAAGTTCGCCAGGATTTATAAAACAGCTTCGGTACGAGGCTATTTAGTTATAAATATGATGTTGATATTAAATGTTATGTAGCAAGATAAACGATATCGTACAGCTGCTAAGACAAGTACGATTGTGTTAACGGGGTTAAATTAATAATAATGAAATTATCTACAATATTGTAGACGACGAAATGTTAACTGCAAACGCTTAACACTTTTGTTGGTATTCTAAAAGGGTGTTACAGTAGAAATCGAATGCTGCTGCGCACTATTGTAAAATATGTAGGATGCTTGCTGGGTTACGCATAACGATTTATTTGCTGTCATTAGATTTTAATTGGGTTTTTTATTAAGAGAAAGTATTTACGTTTGGAAAGTAAATTATTTGGAGACACTATAATTGTTAAGCAATAGTTCTTAATTAAAAACGAAGCATGCGAATTTCGTTAAATTAAGCGTTACGGGACAGGTGGTTTATACTGCGCAGAAAAATGATTTACCTTCATCTGGTAAATTTACTCGGGTTTTCCGCACATTAGCATATTCTTTGCGTAAATATTTTACATTTGTTGGACAGGTGGCACTGGATAGAACTGGGCTTTAACTAATTCACGATTAATTACGAAACAGGGAAACAGTTTAAGTAGATACTCTCAGTATTACTTCTAGAATATCGGGATTCAGTGAAACTGGACTTATAAACAATTATGTTGGACAGAAAAATTACGTAAAGCAAACAAAAGTAATGTTTACTTTTATAACGTAATTTTATAACAAGTGTATTATAGAAATTAAATAGCGGCTTCTGGACCTGGGTCAATTTTCATACACGATCACTCCCTTCAAGTCTATTCTACCTAATTGACGTGTGTAAATATCTGTAAACAAAGACACTAGTAGACAAGAGCAAACATCCCGTTCCTTATAGCGAGGCTTTGTGGGTGTCCCAGCAGGCAGGGCTTACTTCCTGTCCTTCCGACGGTCATAAGAGACGGCATCGCACTTACGTCCCTGCAACAACGGTTCCGTTTGTCTATATTATAGTGAAAGTAAGGTTTTAAAAACTTATGCGTGGGCGATATCGGGCACTAAGCGATTTCTGGTCAGGAAAGGTCAGATGCAGAGGAAGAATTCGTGAAACGGGGAAGGCGCGACATTCCAAGGGTCATGTGCATTTTTTTTGCAATTCATAGGTAAGCGGACATGATACTGGTGTGACGTAAGCGTCGCTTCTTGGTATATCATGGGTGAGGGTTACCAATCAGATTATGAAAGGTTCAAACGGCATTAACGGCTTTAGAAATAACAGCAGGTTAGGATAAAATTAATTATTGCTTCATTTGTAAAATATAATAAAGATAATGATTGATTAATAAATAATCAGTCTCGGTACCTGTCGAAAGAATTTTAATTCTGCGCAAGACGGAGCGGCAAATATTAGATGCTAAACAGACGGTTTGTAAGTGGTGTAAGGGACGAGATCGGACACTTCAATAACGTTCCGAAATTGTAGATTTTGACGAATACAGAGCAGCAATACACTCTGTGACAAACGCATCCAAGCCAGCCGTCCTCTGAGCGAAGGTGTAGCAAGTTTTATGTCAGGTACCGACGGTGACCAATCTTAAACTGCGCTGGACAAAGTCTTACGCCGAAAATCTTGGAAACAAAAGGATAGACCAGTTCACAAAAAATCGGCAACACAAAACGACGTGCGGGCATGGCAAGACAAATAGGTCATCACAAACACCAGCCGACTAACCTCCAAGTTCACACGGGGCGTCGATCATAGATTGTTAACTGCACCCATGCTAAACTCTTTTACAATCTTGATCATTCGGGGACACGGTGGAACCGAACACACTCGAAAAGGTTCAGGAAGGCTGACTTCAAAAGGAGCGCGTATGAGCACGACACAGAACAGTCGGGTCACATCATTTTTAAATCATTTTGAGTAGGTGGTAAGCGCGATGTTGTTCTCTACGATTTACGATGGCCGAATGCATGCACAGACATTTCCGCTAAAGCTAACGAACTTGAAAAAACAGTGGTCAGAGTTATCCCGGTTTGCGAAACAGGTTGAGAGACTAAAATTGTGTGCGCGAAGTGTAAATCCGAATCATAAATCCAATCGTGTCTTTTCTAGCTTCCAACTTTCTTAAGCGATAGTGACAACCCGAAACTGAAATGACAATGTCGAGCGCATAAGCTTTCTAAACCCGTGTGCAATCACTAGGATAAAAAGAAAACGTTAGAGTAATGCGAGAAGAAATGCCGAAGAAACGCCACACAACGACTATTGGAGAACACCTTATTATCGCAAGACTGGGAGCGGGTAAATTCCAGGTATTTTGCACCTCACATTATAATTTTTTTTGAAGATAATTGGAGGAATATTGTTTTTGAGTTTGGGTTATTAAGGAAAGTGATAACTATTTTGTTACTTTTAATTATATTATTGCTATACTTTCTATTATAAACAATTCTACTCTCTGATACATAGCTTACTTGACAATAATTTATTTTACTCTTCCTTCTACTAGTAAAGTTTGAAAAGTACAAACAAATGCTAAAATAACTTTAATCGGGAGAATGCTCTAACCGGTTCTAATTTGATTATGTGGCCTTTGTGTATTGGTTTGAACGCCACTCCAATAAAGCATTTGACAAGCAGACAGATTAAAATAATAAAAAACTGACCATTTTCTGCTGCTTCACTTTCTTTACGAACGGTCACAGCCGTAACTAAACAGCATCTGAAGAAGTACCTCAAATCACCAGGTGGAAATTATGATCAGGTGTAACCTCGTAAAATATGAACCATTACTAGAGTAGTGATTCAATTCCTAAAGAGAAAACTCCTGATGCAATATAAATATGTAATCTATACATCGATAAAAAAAAAACCGTATAGGACAGATTAACTTACCACGTTGTAATTTATTTCCGAAAAATTTAATCCGAAATTAATTCATTGAAGGGTTGGCCTGTGAATTAAAGGACAGTAGTCTCATTAGTCATGCCTTCATGGGCGCCCTCATATTATGGCAAACCCTCTCTTAGAATCCTTATCGACGAGATAAAAAATTAGTCTTTAAATAGAGAGAGAGAGAGAGAGAGAGAGAGAGAGAGAGAAAAATTGTGCACACTGAGGTATACTCTATAGTCTATGCCCGAGTATTATCGCTCAGCAACGTTTGACGTAATAAAAAGTGGAACTTTTTTATTTTTGGAATTGTTTTTGGTCATCCACCAATTTGATACATTTTATAGATACATATAAGGAATTTATTTGGAACAGCAATCTGTGAGCAAGTATCATAGCTCACGAATACCCTCACTTGTATTTTTATATTCACCTTTTAGTTGCAAAGAAAACGTGGTGAGTCGCGATTGATGGTGTTAAACCTGTACTCGATCAGCCACCCAACCAAATAGTTACTGCTTACGTTCGGTGCACGGCGAGTTTCTGTCTTACGGATAGGTCGTTTAAGTAATATGACTTAAGCGGCTGACGTCATCCTTTATGCTCAAAGGCGTTCAGGAAGCTTTTATTGTTTCGTCATCCACATGATCTCAACGTTCAATATCGCAATCATCAGACCGATGCGTGGCACCTGCAATCGTCAAATACTGCGTCCAGTTCTTTCAACATTAACAGATTGTTGAACACAATGCGAGTGAATGTTCTGACTAATGCAGGTGTTGAAAACCTCGTGGAAGAAAACCGAAAGAAACTGGAAGCAATTGTAAAACAAATTGATCTGTGCGACGCTCATGATAGCGATTCAATTTAAAGCT
Source organism: Vesta saturnalis (assembly GCA_036346205.1). NCBI lineage: Eukaryota > Metazoa > Arthropoda > Insecta > Coleoptera > Lampyridae > Vesta > Vesta saturnalis. The sequence goes on from JARFJB010000683.1 coordinate 1,271,750, forward strand.
GACGAATCTTTCAATTCCCATGCTATACTGGATTATAGAAGACACTTTAAAAAAACATTGTTGCAAGCAAACTAATAACGCAGAGTACACATTGCATTGTTCTCAGAATGAAATCGTGGAATGTAAAGCAAAGGTCATACTTTTTTTAATGCGTCTGGTAAGTTTCTGATTCGTCAACGTCCACATTTTTTGACACAACGTCACGTGTATTCAAAATCTAACTAGGATTCGTTATTTTATCGAACTGTAGGATATTCGTTAGTATCCAGCATCGTGAAGGGAGTATGGATTTTTAGAGTATACATACTGGAAGCTTTGATTTAGTTGCACGTTTTACATTGTTTGAAATATCTGGACTTCTTACAAATTAAAATTTAGAATTCCAATTCTATGAATGGTATATCTGTTTTTGATTAGGTTGCTTGTCATTTATAAACTAAAGTTTTTTTTAAATTACATTTCTTTTCCACACGTTGATATTCCTCTTTCAGTAAAAGAGATTTTAGATTAGCTTTTGTAAATAATGGTTGTTTCTAGTTAGTTTAAGTAGCTAAATAAAGTTAGTTGGATTAAAAAAATTACGGCATTGAAAATTGTTATCGCAGTTTAATTTCATGATGGATGAAAAGAGTTTTTAAGTAACGTAATATGTTTGAGAATAGATTGTTTGTGATGTCGTTGATAACGAAAAGTTTAGTCCCGGTCATATAGTCCTTCATTTATTTGAAGTTTATTAGTTCATTTTGTATATGAAATTGTTGATGGAAGTATAGAAAATTTATCTCAATAACAGGGTTTCTTAGTTGAAAAACAGGATGCATGTGCGTGATTTAATTCAAGTTATCAAGACTGTTTTTTTTTCATGGGAAAACTGTACATTTTTTGGGTGTGGAAATTCTTGTACGATTGTTAGGATTGCGTGATTTTGATAGGGAAGAGGAGATTTGTGTCTTTACGTCAGCCTTAGTTAAGATGTAGTTAAGACTCATGTTTGTTGTGGCGTCCGTAACGTACCCGAAATGCTTTGAAGAAGGTTGAACTTGTTACCTGCTCCCGGGGAGTTAAGTGAAGTCTACTATAGGAAACCTTTTCCGTTACGCTTTTGGGGATATTTTTCAAACTTCGTTCACCCCGGGTCTTATCGTTTGTGTATCGTTGGTCAGAAGTAACAGTGTTACGTATTCCACGAAGAATGTCGCAGTGTTGAATGTCAGTACTGGTCCTGATTTTTGGAGTGATTATAGCATTTCTTTTGCGGATATTTTGTTTAATAAGTTCAATATTTTTGTAGTCTTATTCTTCTCTCATAACCTTATCATTAATTACGTTGATCAAAATTTAAAGGATTAGATATGTTGGATTGCATTCAAGTTACCGGGTGATTTATTTGTTTTGTATTAATTGTTCATTTACAGAACTTTACAGTGGCAACTTTTTAATTGTTTAGTTATTTAACAAAAGCTTTAACATAATGAATAATGATAATTTCTCTATTAGAGTGCTTGCTATTTTAATTTTGGTCATATAAGTTCATTTTAACACCTGTATACACCTGGTATACGACAATTAAAGGTAGGTAAATTCGTTTATTTGTTTGGGTACGTAGCTGTGTCCTTTTCGCATTAGGTATTACGAACCCGATGTTGACTATTAAATTTTTTTTTAAATAATTGTGGACCTGAACGGAATAAATTTGGCCTATCGTGCTAAAGCATTCACGAACACTTAAAAAAAATAAACAAAGGGATCTGGAAATGCCAAAAGATGCCTATGAACAGCTACCTTAAATTTTTCCATATCATAGGTGAGAGGAAAACAGTAACTAGGGAGATCATTCCAGAGTTTATAAGCCGTATAGAAGACTGTAGACTTGTACTGCATACTGATGATGTGAATGAGCGAACCGAGTATTCTAGCAAAAATAGCCCGAGATGGTATCAAAGAGTGTAATTTAACAGAGCAATAGCCATTGTAATACCCACAAAAAGAAAAAACAAACGATTTTTCTATGCTCAAGGGACTGTATGGCAGAAGTTAAGGATGAGCTAAGCCTAATCGCTCTCGTTTGGATACGATCAACGATATTGAGAGCGTATTGGGGAACAGCAACCCAAAGGTGAGAATTATGGTCTAGATGAGTTGTTCGGAGGTACAGTACTGCTTAGATCTGTACGAAAAGTCTATTTTACGAGCAGTTGTTTTAGTAGCTGACAGAAGACGATATATTTAAAGATACAGTCATTCCCAACATTAAATTTAAATAGATTATTACTTCCCCATTCGAGAATACATTGAATGTTTTGTTGATTGAATTTGACATTTCAGCTTTAATGTCTTGATTTGACATAGAAGTTGGATTGCCATTATGAGTAGACTGAGATGAACTACAATGAAGAGTGCTGTCGTCAGAAAAGCAATGTATCGTATTAGTTGTTGAACAAATCAGGTCATTTATGTATAGCACAAAAGTGTAGGCGCTATAACTGATCCCGGTGGCACGCCCGCGTTAATGCTAACTTATTTTGAAAAACCGTCAATTACAACACGTATTCGCCTTTTATCAAGGAAATTAGAAACCCAGTTGAGTAGCGTATCGTTTAACGCAAACGAGGTGAGTTTGACAAATAAACCCTTATACCAAACTTTGTATCTAAAGATATCTAAAGCGACTACAACTGTTTCACCGGATTGTTCTAATGCATTGTTCCAAACTTGGGTCACATATAAAAGAAGATCACCTGTTGAACGACTCCGCCTAACCCATATTGGATTGTTAATTTCAAGGAACGAGAGCAGTTGCAGATTGATGGCTTGCTCCATGATTCCAGACAAAATGCAAGTGATGGCAATTGATCGGTAGGTCGAGGGATCGGTATTATCGACTTTTTGGGAATAGGTTGAAGATTTGCCAACCTCCATGATGAAAGAAATTCCCCAGAAGACATGTAAATCGAATAGAGCTTAGATAGGACTGGTATTACTTCGGAGGAACATTTTCTAAAGACAGTAGCAGGGATACCGTTTGAGCCAGTTGCCTTATTGAGATCAAGCCTAGTGATAATCGATTCTATGGGCTTGTACCGAAAATTAATTGGTTTCATAGTGTATAAAGAAGAGTTGACTAGGAGCACATCTTTTCCAGAATCATTGAGACACGAGTTTGATGCAAATAAATCCACAAAAGCATTGGATTAGTGAATTATGGGACTTTATAAGGATTTGAGCGCGTTTGGTTTATTTTGTTGTGACGTATTTTCGTTTTAAGTTGAATAATAGTCGCCGTATCGATCAGTTATCTTTTTGGATATTTGAACCGTAAATTTTATGTTGAAATTTGTCTATGTGTATAATGAGTCTTGAGTTTTATTATCACAATTTGGCGGACTTTAAATGAAACTTAAGATTTTATTGAATTTTAGGTAAACCTTGCGTAGATATTTTTGGAGTAGAATTTTCAGGTAGAGGTGACAGTTTTATTATGAGTGAACATTACGGTTTCCTGTTAGGCCATTACTTTAAGATATAGTTCATGAGACTTTCCCGCTATAAATTTAATTATCAGGTGGCGCCTTTGTGATATTTTTCCCTTATGTTGGCGTTATTGAGTGATGTCGAGTGCCCATTAGGATTGATAAGTAAGAACCATACCTATACCACTGAGCTATGTCCGTTGCTTGCATATTACCTTTACTGGGTGATGCACTATAAGTGTTTGGCCAGTAACAACAATGACTGAAACCTTATTGTACCCATTAGTGTGTATGGGTCTAAAAAATGTTCAAACGTTGCTTGCGACCATATGCATTAATCAACAGAGCTTCGTATCAAGACGAGATTTGTTCTTCGATGTCAGACAACAAATTTCCGAACACATGCATGTTGATCATACATCGTCAATGTGTACAAATGAACCGAACTTTCTCAAGCGGGGTTAGTGCATGATCGATTGGCTATGGAACTTCGGCGGCTTCAGCTGCTAGTTTATCAATAACAACAGTAATTAGTAGGGTAGCAGGCGTTCGTATAGTTATATCCATAAGGCATATAAGGTAAGGGTTAGTGCTAGATCTTCTTAGTATAGTTATTTACTATATCATAAACAATGTAATTAGGTATTAAGTATAATGAATTTTTGGAAGTAGTGCTCTTATGATTAGTTCATATGTATACCTTGATTTCTACTCCATTCTTCGCCCCTCCTTGTACCAATTCCTGCAGGCGCCCATGCGTGCCTTATAACAAAGTTAATTTTAGGCAAATGTTTTTATATAAACACAAAGAGCTTTAAAGCACGCTCTCAAAAAAATTTTCAACTGTTCCTTTTAAGCATGTTTTATCGTAAACCGCTAGATGGCGTTTTGTTACTATTGTATAATGTAAACATTTGTTGAAATAACATTAAGCAGAATGTAGAAAGTAAACAAATAAAATTGCACAACATGAATTAGGTATACATTTGTGACAGCTGTGCAAAAAAAGGTTAGTAAGCAGACGTAATACAAATAACAGGAGGTTGAAACAGTGGCGTACGTGTTACTTTAACGAAACCTAGTTTTATGTACATTAGTACAAATAACATAAAATGTCAATCTAACATAAAGTATCTGAAATAAGGTTACACCCGTTACGAAGTGATACTTGGGGATTTTCAGCAGATTGTAAATATTACATTGTAAATTAACGGGTAATTATCGTTTCTTCGGGAGAGATAGCTCGTATTCGTCCGCAATAACAATTTGCATTTGTAACATGATGAATACGCTGCCATTGGTTATAAGCACACCTTTATAATAGCAAAAAGGCACACTAATCAATAGGGATATGCAAAACTTTAAGAGTAAATGCACAGATAATGTGCACGTACCTGATGTCATTGGCATAAACACATATAAGCAACCTTACAGTGAATATTGGCTTTAATTGAACAACTGAATTATATATACTCGCTAACAGATTTAATTTGGTTTTTATGTGCATATACTAACATATCGTATACAACATATTTATTCGAAAGAGGGTTTTCTTAAGGAAGGAGGCTTCAGTCATCGGCTGACCAGATTATAATAGGAAATAATTAGAGAATACAGTTATACTGAAAGATTTTTATTATTTATTGGATTCTATTGTGAGAAGCCACAATCTGTCCCAAATATAGAGTGGTGAAATGTTTAAGTTGCTCAATTGCATTTTAACCAGGATTGAGAGACCGTTCTTCGGTATTTAACTTTGGTAAGATTGACTTAACGTTCATGTATCTTATTAATAATGTCAAATCACCAAACCTAAGGCTTCAAGGCAGCATTTTAACCTGCCAAGCTCTATGCAACCTATGCATAACGTAATAACTGTATGTATTTGTATGTACTTCTATAACAAGCACCCGAAACAGACGAAATCAAACATTCCGAGGGTAATTATTTTGGAATGTCATATCTCTGTAAGCCTTTACTGTAGTAAAATGTATCTACCTTCAATTCTGCGAACAAGATAAGTCGCGTATTTATGACTCAGCAATTGTTTTCATTCCTAGAGGAACGAAAATGGCTCAATCCACATGGAAATTAAGATTTAAATAACATACTTTACATTGCGATTGTGATTAGCGACGGAATATATTCGCTGTACGGATTGTACATCAGATACCTATGCACACTAAACGGGCAGCTTCCGAACTAGAATACATTATACAGTCGAATACATAATCCATACCCCACCCTTTGGGGATTACTGCTATTATCAGTGAATCAGCTTGATGCATTTTCTAATTAGCAGACAACGAGGTAGGAAATTTATGCGCTAACAATACACTAAACGCAAAATGTTCAATGGCCACGTGTTTAAACAGAAAACTGTAGGTAGGTATTTAATGCAGACACATATAAATTAAATGGGTTGTATTAGAGTTTCCATCTTTGAACACTTTTAGTTAACGTCGTTTTTGAAATTAAATAAGTGCACATGTGAAAGTACATGATATCCATGTATCAGTTACAGTTTGCCAAACACAATTTTTTATTAATATCCTTGCATTAAATAAAATTATGTTAGTTATGAAAGTTGACGTATTAAATTTACTAAAAGGATATTTAAGATTATTTCAGTTACGAGGATATATTTCTGGCGGAATGAAATTAATAATGTGTAGATTTATGGTTACCCAGCTTATTAAAATTTTCATACGTACCTATTAAACATACAATTATAGAATTATAAAGACGATTTGGCATTTTGATTGTATGTCTAAATCAAGTGAGCATTAACAATGTGTCAATATTGAAATTCAGACCACCACCTCGTTTTGACAAAAAGTTTGCGTTATAGGTTGATACTTGCCGAAGAAAAATTAAAAAACTTCAGTATGTCCGAACGGCAACTGGCAAAAAAACGTTGCTCCAGAGGACAGTACTCTTCACAGTATGTTTAAAGACTGAGGTTTTAGACCACATCATGGTCTACTCCGGGATAAGATAGGTGAAAGATTTTCATTATAAGTGGATCATAGGGTCATTTGGGTCTGAAAAGTGAGGTTTCCACGGTCAGTTGTCCCTTAGCCCCCTGTCCTTTCGTAAGGGGCAAAAATCGTGGTTTTTGGCCCTTCATTTATTTTTTCTAGGGTCATTCACCCCCCCCCCCCCCTGCATTGACAATTGTAACTACCAAAGATTAAAAAGTACAAAATTTTCAGGTGTGGGTTACTAAAATAAAACTATTTGTCCTTACATAAGGTATTAAAAGTTTTGAGGTTCACCTCCAAAAATTCATTTTCTGGTTTTCACGTTTTGGCCCTCTTCTTTACTTTTATTTCATTTTTGTAGATATGTGTATATATATATATATATATATATATATATATATATAATACCGGTGTCTAGATTCTTTGTTATTATAAGAGATACAGAGTCGGTTAAATTGGCAAGGTTGGGCAGAATTACATGGTAATTCAAATACCGATAAGAAAATTCAACATTGTTGCCAACTTTGTAAGGTATCTGAAAATAACTAAAAATCGTACAAATTTTCAATCGGCTATATCTTTTTTAATATTCAAAATATAAAAAAGCAATTAAAGACAAAGTGTACCGAGTAAAACCTGGTAATCTAGACGATTTAAAAAATAAAATTCGTGTTGCTATACATAATAAATTAGAACCGAATGTTTATTAAAAGTTCAAAACGAAATTTTGAAACGATGTCAAATGTGTGTTCAAAATAATGCAGGGCATTTTGAAGCACTTCTATGATTGTGTTATCTGTTTATATTTTTTGCCGTTACCCTTCGTTGTATGTTAAATTTATTTAGAACTTTTTTATTTTGATAATGTAGTAATTATTTCTTGTTGTTTCCACAATAGTAATAGAATATGAGTTTCTTTTGTTATTTAAATGTTCACGGCACACTTTAATTTGTTTATAATTGCTATAATTACAATTTTTTGAAAATTGTGAGTTAACTAATAATACTAAACATACAAAGCTATACATTTTTGAAATCAGAAAAAAATAAGCCATAAAATGAGTCCGTCACCTATAGTTGCTATTTAAAAAAATGTATGTTTGGGTTGTAGCTCGAAAAATAATAGTTAAAAAAAATTTTTATTCATATTTTCCCATTTTGCGTAAAAATAGCTATCAAAAGTCTCTCTTATAAATTTTTCGTATTTTGAATATTAAAAAACATATAGCCGATTGATAATTTGGACGATTTTTAGTTATTTTCAGATATCTTGGAAAGTTGGCAACAATGTTGAATTTTCTTATCGGTATTTGAATTATCATGTAATTCTGCCCAACTTTGCTAATTTAACCGACCCTGTGTCTCCTGTATCTCTTATAATAACAAAGATAGCCACAGAACGTAGGTAGATTCTAGACACCTGCATCTATATATATATATATATATATATATATATATATATATATATATATATATATATATAGTGTTTGGTACATCGATGCAAAGATTTAAAGGGTGATAGAATACGTGATTTTGAGCCGATTTAAGCAAACATAGCCATATACCAAGTGTTGCCGTTTTGAGATAATGCCACTTTTAATATTTCTTGATTTTACCGTGTTTTCTGCAAATATCGAAGTGTACAAGAGTAACAACGTCTTATCGCACATTTATACTAAGTTTTTTATTCCTTATGAAGTGATTGTTCATATTCTTTTATCAGAAAAGCCTAAAATGTCTTTGGTTCTTGCCTAGAACTTCTTAAACATGAAAGTTTTAATTTGTAAAAGCAATCACTAAAATTCAAACGTGGATTTAGTCTAAAATCTTTCGTTAATTTTTTTCCAATTTCAGTAAAACTTCCTTGGGCAATGGTCTTTAAGATAGCATGAATAGATTTACAAAAAATTTTTACAAACTGGAAAATTGAATTTAATTACCAAAGTACTAGGCGCAATCCAAAACGTAAAATAGCCCTTCATTATTTAGTTTAAATGGTTTAAAAAAGCAGATTTTAGAAATGTCCGATTTATTAAAACATTAATAGTATTATTATTGGTGTTCAAAATTAGTACTGCACGAGGCAATATTATATTGAGTATCAAGAACAGTAAGGACGTTTACCGGTCGCCGGCCATGTTTGGAGGATGAGCGATAGCGAATTTGGCCGGAGACCGGTACAATTAATGTTCGTGATGCTCATACTGTTTTTGCACGATTGTATTAAATTTACCACAATTGAAATTATTTCCACTAAATAAACGAAAAGTCAAAACTGACGTTTTAAATAGCAATGTAGATTCACTTGAAAATAAACTCGATTTTCCTAAGAAAATTTTACATTCCAGTGTTAGTGAGGTGAAAGAAGTCTTGAATTCAGAAACAGTTTCTGTAAACTCAAGTACTGTGGAGCGATAACCGCAAAACATTTTCTAAAAATCTGCTTTTTAAACTATTTAAACTAAATAATGAAGGGCTATTTTACGTTTTAGGAATGCGCCTAGTATTTTGGTAATTAAATTCAATTTTTCCAATTTGTGAAAATTTTTTCTAAATCTATTCATGCTATCTTAAAGACCATTGCCCAAAGAAGTTTTACTGAATTGGAAAAAATAACGAAAGATTTTAGACTAAATCCACGTTCGAATTTTAGTGATTGCTTTTTACAAATTAAAACTTTCATGTTTAAGAAGTTCTAGGCAAGAACCAAAGACAGTTTAGGCTTTTCTGATAAAATAATATGAACAATCACTTCATGAGGAATAAAAACTTAGTATAAGTTTGCGATAAGACGGCTTATTACTTGTACACTTCGATATTTGCAGAAAAGCACGGTAATATCAAGAAATATTAAAAGTGGCATTATCTCAAAACGGTAACACTTGGTATATAAGTATGTATTACTTAAATCGACTCAAAATCACCTATTATATCACCCCTTTAAATATTTGCATCGATGTACCAAACACCCTGTATATACAGGGTTTTCCACGGTAGGCGTTCGTTAGAAGTTTATGTGGTTAGAAACAATTTAGAAATCTGAATTTTTGGACTTAAGGGTTACTTAAGATTCTCTTTCATTCTAAAATATTTTTAAGGTCATGTTACTTCCGGTTATACCGGAAGTCGCCACTAACTTCCTTAATTTGAATGGAACACCCTGTATATTATTTTATTTTTGGATTCCTGACAAAATTTTAGGATAAGTTTTATAAGGGTTTCCTATACCTTTTTTCAACTGTTTCTTAGATATCTATATTTTTTCAAAAATTTTGAAAGATGTAACCCTATTTTCAACACTGCTATTCTTACTTATTTTTGACTGATGGAAAGTGCTTCTGGAGTAGACAGAAGCATAAGAACTATACTTTTGAAATATTCATTGGCAATTGATTTATTGCATACATGGTGTTCAAAATTTGATGAACTATTAAACAGTTTTCAAAGTTGAAAAACTTTGTTAATTCAAATGTGACACCCAGTATATTATTGGATGAATAGATGCAGCATTTAGTTATGCATCGTTTGGATATAACATTACCTATACCTATTATCGACAATTTTCTTGTTAATTAATATTTTCTACTTTAATGTGATTTTTGACAGAAACTGAAATGTTTTTCAAAAATAAAATGAACTTAATTCAAACTACACAAAGTCTATTTTATTAAAACAATGAAATAAAACAAGAAGATGACAAAATTGAGAAAACAAGTGAAAAACATAAAACAATTATTTGAACATAACTAGAAGAAAAGTGATAAAAAAGATAAAATGAATCATTACAAATGTTCCACATGACCGCCAATTTGATTTAAGCATTTTATAACTCGTATAACTCCGTATTTTTTATAAAAGTCGATAAAATTCCAAAACTGCAATCTAGTGAGCCTTGATTTTGACACGCATTAAAACATTGTTGATTTAATGTCAAATCAGTACAATTTAAGTGATTTTGTAATTTTTTAAGTATTTTTTTTAAGCACTGTTTATAATGGCATGTATTCAAGAATATTCTAACAATGGTTTATTAAATTTGTTTTACACGCATGGTGAATGTGGACGAATTGTTAGGCGAACATGCAGGTTTTTTAGCGAACGGTATCCACACCTACCATTAATGACACCTGGAAAATTTGCAAGAATTGAAACTCGATTTATTGCAACTGGAAGTATAAGGGCAACTCGAACGCATTTAAAGCCAGTAATAGATAATGAAGTTAACGAGGTGAACGTGTTAGCTTATTTTCACGCTTATCCACGAACTTCAATTACAGTAGCTGCACTGGATTTGGATATTTCACAAACATCAATCCACAGAATATTAAAGAAGCATAAAATGCATCCTTTTTCGGTAATAACTGTGCAAGGATTACATCTTGGTGATCAGCACGCACGCACGCACGCACGCACGCACGTACGCACGCACGCACGCACGCACGCCCGCACGCACGCACCCACGCACGCACCACGCACGCACGCACGCACGCACGACACGCAGACACGCAGACACGCAGACACGCAAACACGCAGACACGCAGACACGCAGGCACGCAGACACGCAGACACGCAGACACGCAGTCACGCAGTCACGCAGACACGCAGACACGCAGACACGCAGACACGCAGACACGCAGACACGCAGACACGCAGACACGCAGACACGCAGACACACAGACACACACACAAACCACAATAACAAATAAAATGGGAATGTTTTGTTTGTTAATTATGGTAAAGTCGACCTTGATTGGCCAAATGGGCTTTTTTACGTCGTTGCACTTTTTTTAAAGAAGATGTTCGTCAGTTGTTTCTTTGCTCAAAGGTTTATCAACTTAGGCTCCTTTCATTGCGATGTACTATTCTATGTGGTTTAATGAATGTTTGTCCTTTCTTTTGTTTTCTAACTTTAGCGTTGAAGTTTCCGCATGTAATCTGAGATTTTACTTGGTTTCCTGCTTAAGTAGTACATTTCCTTCAACCTATTCGTCAGTGTGGCTGTTAGGCATGTACTTTTATTATTTTGATCTGGTATCTTTGAGAAGCACAAATTATAACATATGTCACTTTTTTCCAGAAGGCCACCGTTGATATTATATTCTGTTTACCTACTTCTTCAGACATGCTGCATACATTTATGAAATATATATTCGCATACTTTGCTTTGTTTTTTTTTTCACTGAGCCTTAAGATGTTCCACTTTGCATGCCTTAATTTTTTCCTCTAGATGTAGCATGCGCTCACTAATTTTCAAAGCTCTTATGTTGATCGTCGCGATATTTAAAGAGACTACCTTTATCGAGTTTCGCTCCACTCTCTCACAAACCGTTAGCGCTGCACTTATTACAGCAGCGGTATTCTAAATGAACTGTTCTATCCCACTTAAGTGTCCCCTAAGTCACTTTCATTCTTGACATTTGAATTTATAGGTATCCCAGCCTTAGAACACCACAATGCCCGATGTGCTGACTACTACTTTGGGAAAAGGCTCTTTACTGTAGTCGATCCACTGGACGCAGACACTACTCTGATTCTTTCTATAATGGTCTTAGAAAGCGGGTATTGTCACTTCCATTACATCCAATGTAGCGAGGAATACCTTTTTCACCTTCTACAACGTCATGTTTTTTATCCGTAGCCCTCAATAAGGGTAGTATTATCCGAGTTTTTTTAACGAGGTGTTACTCCTCGGCCCCTTCCTTCCCTCCAAAGTTCTTGCTTTTGGACTACTAGGATTAGTCTTTTCTTAAATTAGACTAAATACCGCAAAAATATCTTGCTACATCAACAGTGTGTAGATGTCAGACTATGCAATGAGCGGTTTATAGAACTCTCTGCAAAGAATCAACTTCAGTAGTATCTGCTATACGTCCCGCACCTTTCGCGAGTATGACTACAACCAATTTATTGACATTGTCTTGAATACGTTATAGTGGAACTACTGCGATATGGTATTCAATAGGGGAAAATGGTATTTAATAATAATTGTTGAACCGAGAAGTCTATTAATGCTTTATTACTTACACATCCTTATGTTACAGTATTTTACTAACAGCATTACTGTTTGAGAAACTCATCATGGAGGGCTCTATTTTGAGTTAACAGGTAGAGTTTAAGTTACATCATGAACATTTGTCCTTGCAAAATCAACACATACTTAAAAATCATCTCAGACAAGATCATTTTGATAAATTTCTTAATGATATTTGGCATACGTCGAACTTCTCAACGTTGGAGTGGCATCTGCAGATAAGATCCTAACTCATAGGTGAGGTCCTACTAATGCTTTTGATCTTACGGTGAGCGAATACAATTCCTACTTCCATAAAAGGAATAGACGCGGTAGTATACGATCTCATCACCTACATCTAATTAAAAAAACAGATTAACCAAAAATGGCAGTCTTGATACGAAGAAGATTTTCAGCTAAAAATGGAAAGATGAAGCTCTCTTATGTGTTTTAATAAGGTTGATAAATAAAAGTTTTCATTAAAGTTCCTCCGTTATTAGAATTCAACAGACATCGTTGTATAAAATAATTTAGTGACTCGATCAAATGCATTCCGTTCTGGAATTTTGAATACAAATAAATAAAAAGAATGTTCATTATGAATGCCGGAACTTTTTTTGTTTTGTTGAAACACACCGTAAACACACTCCAGGTTGATCGTGCAATCATCATAAATATGTGAAGTAACCTTGGTCACCTTTTATTTCGCTTGACAGCTACATAGTGTAGGAATCTTGGGTTGTGGTTTGTGTTACGAGTCGAGAACATTTCTATTTTTGGTTTCCATCAGTTCAAGCTTGATTTATATAAAAATTTGTGGGGCCTAAACTTGAAAATGTATAATTTTACCAAACAAGTAACGGTAGATTAAATCTTGTAAAAATTATGAATCCAATAAAATATTTTTGTGGCTTTTTAAGTGAAATACAAGGGAAATCTCACTATCTAGTTTAAGTAAGAGGTACTCTGGAATGAGCTAATTAGTGACAACATAGTGACAATTGAGGATGTGCGTGAATTTTTAAGGGTTAATTAAAGGATACCATTTTTGGTAAAATTTGGTAGATGGAACATACTAATTTAAAAAGGTTTGTTTATGTATTGCGAAAATGCATAGTGACCGCACTATTATAGAAATTTGAACACTTTTTCTCAGTGCTCTAAAATTTGCCATGCAGTCTTTTGTTTTATGTGCGTGCCAGAAGGTAACATACATTGGAATTTCACTACGTTATTTTTTGAAAGTAATTCAAAGCGGAACTAGTAACAATACAGGGTGTGGCGCGAATAGTTTTGATTAAAGGTAATGGCGGACACAGTTACGTTAAAAATCTGAAATTACGCTGTAGGTTTTGGATGACGCTGAGTTCAAATATAATATTGTCCTGAATGTGGCACTTCCGGTTATACCGGAAGTAGACGTCAACTTTGTTATTTTAAATGGAACCTAATATTTTTTATTTTATTTTCGAATTCTACATGAAATTCTAGATAAAATTTGTGCACAATGTCCTATGCCAAAAATGAAGTATTTTCGAGATATTTCGATTTTTTTTAAATTTTTTTAAAAATCCTAGTCCACATTGAATAACGATATCTCCATTAATAACGAAGCGCTTGCCCGTTAACTCCATATATCCATCTCATTGATATTTCATACAGGGTGTTTTAAACTTAGTCGCCAACATGCACAATTTAAATCATTTATAAGTTTCTTACTTTAAATAGAACACCCCGTATTTTATTACATTTTCCTCTGTATTTTTTTAAGCCAATTCGTTTGGTATCAGTATTCCCTATACCTAAATCCAGCCACTTTTGAGATATTTCATTATCTTAGTTAAAAACAGTTAATTATTTCAACGTTAGTAAAGGGTAGGCCATGATTTCCATTATTTAAGGTGATATTTTGTTATTTTTCATAAGTTATTAATTCTGAAAAGTAACCAATAGCCTGAAAGGATTATTAATTGTGGATATCATTAAAAACCGTTGACTAGGTATTTTGTATTAATTTAATTAGATAAATTACAAACAACAATAACTAAATGTAATATTAAACAAATAAAGTTTTATAATAAGTGTTCAAAATTAGCACCATCTACTTCTAAACATTTATGAATCCTCTTCATTAAGTTATGTCTTGTAATTCTGGAAATATGGTCGGGTATTAGAGAATTAAAAGCAAGTAAGACTCTCTGCATCATATCTTCCTTTGTCGTAACAGGTTTGGAAAATACCTGATTTTTAATGTAACCCCAAATACCAAAATCTAGAGGATCCAAATCAGGAGAGCGAGCTGGCCAACGAAACGAACCCTGATTGTGAATCCCTCTATCATCAAACATGTCGTAAAGATGGTGAGCAACAGGCCCAAAGTTATGAGGAGGTGCTCCATCTTGCTGATACCAAGCTGAAGCCGGCTCATTTCTTCAAGTATGTAACGCCGGTCGTATGGCTTCTTCTAAAATGTGGCAATATCTTGTACCATTTAAATTTTCATGATAAAATTTTAATGCTAAAATTTCGTCTTTTATTGCACAAAAAACATTAAAACTCCAACTATCTTGGAAGTGACGTTCTCTACTAATCTGTGGATTTTCATTAGACCAAAAATGGGAGTTATGTCGATTAAATAATCCATTTTTGCTAAACTTTGCTTCATCACACCATATAACTTTTTTTATGAAGTTTTCATCCTCTTGGGTCTTCATTAAAAACCATTCACAGAATTCTACCCTTCGAGGAAGATCACCTAATTGTAAGTCTTGAACGAAATGATATGAAAATGGTTTCCATTTGTGTTTTTTTAAAATGCGATGAATTGTTCTCGTCGACAAAGTAAGATCTCTCTCACAATCTTTAATGGAGGTATTTGGAGAGGCCCTAAAATAACCCAAAACATTAATTTCGTTTATGTCACTGTCCACTAGTGGTTTATTTTTATTAATTTTTGTCTTGAATTGACCAAACTGACAGCAGTTTTTAAGCAATCTTCTTACAATATCACCAGTTGCATTTGATCGATTTGGATATCTTTTTGCAAAAATACGGCAAGTCCGTTCAACAATTCTATTACACTCGCCGTAAATAATAATAAGATTTAAAAAATCATCATTAGTAAATCCTACATTTACCATTATTTACTTTGAAATACAAACTGGCAAAACAACATAAACAATTAACGTTCTAACTATCAAATCTTTGACAGCCATGGCCTACCCTTTATTAATGTTGAAATAATTAAGTGTTGTTATGTTTTAACTAAGATAATGAAATATCTCCAAAGTGTCCACAATTAATAATCCTTTCAGGCTATTGGTTACTTTTCAGAATTAATAACTTGTGAAAAAATAACAAAATGTCACCTTAAATAATGGAAATCATGGCCTACCCTTTACTAACGTTGAAATAATTAAGTGTTTTTAACTAAGATAATGAAATATCTCAAAAGTGGCTGGATTTAGGTATAGGGAATACTGATACCAAACGAATTGGCTTAAAAAAATACAGAGGAAAATGTAATAAAATACAGGGCGTTCTATTTAAAGTAAGCAACTTATAAATGATTTAAATTGTTCATGTTGGCGACTAAGTTTAAAACACCCTGTATGAAATATCAATGAGATGGATATGTGGAGTTAACGGGCAAGCGCTTGTTGTTTATTGTTTACAATTTCACGTCACTAGCTTCGTTATTAATGGAGATATCGTTATTCAATGTGGACTAGAATTTTTTCAAAATTTTTAAAAAAATCGAAATATCTCGAAAATACTTCGTTTTTGGCATAGGACATTGTGCACAAATTTTATCTAGAATTTCATGTAGAATTCGAAAATAAAATAAAAAATATTAGGTTCCATTTAAAATAACAAAGTTGACGTCTACTTCCGGTATACCCGAAAGTGCCACATTCAGGACAATATTATATTTTGCGTCATCCAAAACCTACAGCTTCGTAATTTCAGATTTTTAACATAACTGTATCCGCCATTACTTTTAATCAAAACTGTTCGCGCCGCACCCTGTAGAAGTATACCACTTCAACATTTTGAACGGAATGCCCTTAATTATCTAAATTACATTTTTTAAACTATTGTTAGTCTCCTACCAATTGATCTCTTTATGGTTAAAGAAATAATCCGTTAATGTTTGAATTACTTTTAGTAGTTCTAGTTTCCAAATTTATTAATGACGATTCATATTACAGTGAATGCATTAAAAAAAGAACGGCCCTACAGTTATTTTACATTTAACAATTATGAAACTTTTCCGTTATTCAATGCTAATAATTTTAAAGCATACTTTTAATTACAATTTAATGGTGAACTAAATCTATTAACAGTACTTACTAAAATACATACGTTTCTTTACATTTTAAACCAAGTGTACAAAATACTGTGCTAAATTTAACATTAAATTGCATAAGACCTTCATAAACATGTAATGGGACATAGATGCAGGGAAGTGTAATAAAACCAACCGTTAAGGTGATTAGAAATTACATAAATGTAGTATTTAGTGCAAAATGTTAGGTTGAATCGTATACCATTACACAAAGATGATTACTGAGTGTAACAATCAAACTGTAATAATCGTATAAGTAAAATATAGAACAGTTATAGAAAAATTAAATTAGCCTCATAATGGCGTATTTTTCATATTTCATAAATTTCTTCTAACATTTCAAGTTCTTTATCATTTAATAAGGACGATAACTGTAATAGTTATCGAAACGTATAAATTTATATAAATAAAAAAGAAGTACACCATTAAAAAACCCAAAAGCTAAGTATTTTAATTATGTATAACATGGTGAAAGTTTACGTTTTCATAACAATTATTTACATTTCGAGAACTTAACTGCTAATTATACAATTTTGAAACATGTTTTACATTTTATGGGCAAGTAAATAGTATATTATTATTATTCTAATTGCGTATGGATGCCAAAGGATAAAAAAATTTAAAAATATCGAACAGTCACTAACATGTTTAAAAGTATTGTTCAAAAACTGTTCATAAATACAAACAGACAATAAACTACGTGGATAAAATACAACGTTGCATACAATAATCGATGGTACTCACGTCCAATCACATTTTGTGATGCGCTGGTATAGAAATTTTGTCAAACAACTGGTTATCCACACTTTAAGCGAACTGTCTAGATTTAATCCAGATTCACTTGGATTGGAGTCCGACCTTTCCATGACAAACATTTCTGTCTTACGTTGCTTGAAACACCCTTATTACCAGCTAAGGCATATCAACCCTTAAACCTCGCTGGCCCAATTTAGAGATAATGCATCCAAAATATCCCAAAGACTAGTAATAATGTTTTGGGTACGAAATATTGAAAATTTTTGTACTCCATAATCTCTTAAAAAAAACAGACTAACGGTAGGGGAGAGTAGGGAGGTTTGATACAGTGGTAGACTTGATACATTTTCAAATTTCCCGCATCAAGCAGCAGGTATGAGCTGATGTTTGCAACACTGGTTCACTTACAGCTACATACACACTGGATGATATTTATTATCTGTTTGTAGAAGGTACGTTTGATTATTGTTTCTCGTGAAATAATTGTTTACTTTGAAAAGGGAAACTGTATTAATCGAAAAATTAACTTTTTAGAATGCCTTCCCAATGGAACAAAATAACCAACAAAGTTCCAGCTTTGCCTAATCGGATGGAAAAAGCAGTGAAAGAAGTTGTGGCTGGCGGGACACTCAAAACTACTGCTACAAAATATGGTGTGGACAAGATAACACTTCGAAGGTACGTGATTAAGTTCCAAGAGAAAGGAGACGAAATGGAATTTTCGCCACACTTCAAATGTTGTTAGACATTTAACGAAGAGTTTAGCAAAATATCTATTAGACGCATCAAGAATGAATTGTGGCCTAACGACAGAAACACGCCAATTTGCATATTTGTATACAGTTGCAAATGGAAAAGAATCATGAGAATTGTATTACCAATAAGCTAACTTCACGAGACTGGATACGAGGTTTTATGTTTCGAAATAAAGACTTATCTCTAAGAACACCTGAGCTTACTAGTCTCGGTCGTGCGACAGCTTTCAACAAACACACAGTAGAAGAATTTTTTGAGCTAGTGAGGGATGTATTAAATAGGCACGAATTTGGTCCAGATGGTGGCTGGATGAATTTTGAAAAATATTTGCTGCGTTTTATGAAATTCGTTAAATACGGTAATGACAATAAGATTCTTTTGATTTTGGACAATCATATCAGCCACATTTCACCTACAGTGGTTAATATCTGCAAAGAAGGAATCGTAATGCTTACAATTCCTCAACATACCAACCACTGTTTACAGCCTTTGGACGTCTCAGTATATGGTCCGTGCAATAGATACTTCAATCAGGCTTGTGACAACTTTATGGTCAACCATCCAGGGCAGACTGTCACATTACAAGACATAGCGGAACTAGCTGGAACAGCTTTCCAAAAATCTATTACACCAATCAATATCACGAAATGTTTTTTTAAAGACATTTTAAAGACGTTTGATGCGCATATCTTTACCGAAATTGATTTTTCAAGTGCGAGCGTAACAGACAGACCACTTCGTCAAGAGAGAGGATGCACACCAGGCAAAACATATTCCATTGAGCTACAACCAGAATCTGGTAGAGAACGAACACCAGGGCCATCAGGAAGCAATATATTTCAGGAACCCTTACAAGGAACATCAGAACCAAAACATTTACATTCAAAGACTCCCTAAGACATAAGACTTCTACCTAAGGCTCCAGCTCGAAAAAATCGAAATTTGTCGCTTTAATCTTTAGAACGTTTTGGATCCAGAAGATACATAAAAAGTCATTCGTAGTCCATTTTTAAGGTATATAACTTTATGTTGATAGACAATTAAAATTTGTTGTTTAAACTTTAAGGTACCAGTTTCAGTACCAAGAATTCAAAATACGTTTTTCCAGCTTTTTTTTAGAAAAAGGCTATTGATAATATTTGGATAAGCAGTAACCAAAATTTGGCCTGTCAACTTTTATTATTTTGCATCCGGCATAGTGAAAATTTACTTTACAGACCAAATCTATATGAAAAAGGGCTAGAAGCAATGTTTTGTTGAAATTTGGCGTTTTAGCTTTAAGTATATAATTCTAGGTTCTAAATATTGAAAGTCTTTATTTGTAGTAAACGGTCTATAAAAGGCTAACGATTTATTCTCAATAGTTAATAACTATAATTTGTTCTTAGAAATTTTTGGGGCACCATTTTGGGTTCGCAATATTCAAAACCTTTATCTGTAGTCCAAATTACGTGTGATAAAGGTTAACGGTGCTACTTTAAAAATTACTTTTTCATAGTACAGCTTTCTTGAGAAAAAGGATATCGGTAATGTGTGAATGGGCAGTATAACTAAAACTGGTCCTGTCAATTTTTTGCCATTTTGGATCCGACAAAAAATATTTCTTTGGAGTCCAAATTTGTTGGAAAAAAGACTAGTAGTAACGTTTTGTTGGGCCACAACTGAAACTGGCGTTTTAGTCTTTTGAATTTTAGCTTCCAAATGTTTTATTATTAGAGGAAGCAACTACAATTGTTCTTACTGATTGGATATTATTTTGAACTTTACATGTTCACAATATGCAGATCAAATTCATTGCGAAAAAGGTTAATAGTATTATTTGTCTGGGAAACAACTGAAATTTTTCATTTTAGGTATCAATATTGAAAACCTTTGCTCATAGATTCAATTCACTAGGAAAAATACTAATATTGTTGTTTTGTTTGTTTATTTGTGGTCCATGTTCCGTGAAGAAAAGCTAGTTTTCAATCTTCACACCTAAAGGGCCAATAAATTCGAAATTGAACCGTAATAGGAAATATCGGTTCTTAAATACCCCGAGTCCAAAGAAATGGTTTTTGGAAAATGTCAAAAATGTGCGTGCGTGAATGTGCATGTGGGTGTATGTGGTGTGTGTGTGCGTGCATGCGTGTTATATATATATATATATATATATATATATATATATATATATATATATATATATATATATATATATATATATATATATAAACTAACCGCTTTGCTCAGGTAGCCGTTATAAACGATAACAATATATACACGAATGTTCGTAATTATGTACACTAAAGACAAAATAAAAACGACTACCGGTATTATTTTGATGAGCAAAATAATAAAATTTGCTTTTTTAAACTCTTGGTTGTCTTCCACGCCCGCATTATTAAACATCCTTGTTGGTAGTGTAAATTCATTGAGAAAACGACTAATAGAAGTATCTTTTGGGCATCAATTAAAATTTGTCATTTTAGTATTCGTAATATTGAAAATGTCTATTTATTAGAAAACAGAGTAACGACGATGTGTTAATGGAAAATAACTACAATTTTTTTGTTATAAACTTTTGGACAGCATTTGGGTATCAATCATACTTACCTATAACCCAAATTTTTTATGACAACAGTTAACGGTTTTATTTTAGGGGCTGGAACTAAAATTTTGCTTTGTTAATCTTTTGGATATTATTTTAGATTAGGTATACCTAATATCGTTGTTTCGAACCCAAATTTATTGGGAAAACACTAACATTAGCATTTGGTTGGGCAATATCTGAAATTCTTTAGGCAAAGGAATGATAGTATTGTTTTGTTGGAAAACAACTGCAATTTGTCGTCTTTTTTTTAGTATAATTTGAGATCTGTAATATTAGAACTCTTTATTTGTATGTAGTCCATGTTACCTGAGAAAAAACTAGTGGATTTACTTTGATATAAGACTAAAGTTTGTTGTTTTAATCTTTTGGTTATCATTTTGGGTCCAGAATATTGAAAATCCCTATTGGCAAAAATACTATTACTCAATTTTTCCGTATTTCACTTTTGGAGTCGGAACGTTAACAATCTTTATGTGTAATCCAAATTCTGTTGAAGGTTGTCGACGTTGTTTCGAGGGTCACCAACCAAAATTTAACTTTCTTATGTTTTTGGGTATTATTTTTGCTCCGGTATATTCAATAAATGTACATTATAAGGTTAATATAAAAAAGTTGCAGTATTTGGTGGGGCAACACCAGAACTTTATCAATATAGATTCCAAATATTAAAAACGTTTATCCCAATTCCAATTCCAATTCATTGGCAAAGAAAACTAATAGTACCGTTTTGTTTGGCAACTAACATCGTTTTTGTCTATTGAATATCATTTTGATCCAAAATGTTAAATATCATTGTATGCAGGCAATGTGTCATTCTATGCCCTTCATATTAATAATCCTCGTTTGTAGTCCTGATTCATTAGAAAAGAGGCTAATATGGTTTTTATTTTCTATGCTTAGACATACCGAATTATGTACGCTTGAGTGAAGGACTATCTCTTTCTATCTAATCCGTATCCAATTGAGGTTTATACCTTAGGGATCTACTTTTTATTCAAGCTCACAAAACTCAATGAGCTTAGAAAATATCCACTGAACTAATGTTTTGTTGGGAAACAATTGAAATATGTCGTTTGAGTTTTTTATATATCATTTTTAATTCGAAACATTAAAAATATTTATTTGCAGCCCATGTTCTCTGGGCCAACGACTAATTCTTATATGTTGATACACACGAACTAAATTTGCTGTTTTGATCTTCAGGGCATCATTTCGACTCCATAATATTAAAACTCTTTATTTGTAGCACAAATTCCTTGAGCAAAAGTCTATCAACATTATTTTTATATGTCGCAACAACAATTTTTCTAGCTTTTTTTTTTAATTTTAATCTTCTGGGCATTATTTTTAGTATCGAATATTAAAAATCTGTATTTGTAGTACAAAATGTTTGAGCAAAATGCTATCAGTATTATTTTGATGGGCAGAAATTTTTGAGCATCATTTTGGGTCTGACATATTGAAAGTCCTTATTTGGACACCAGATGCATTGGAAAAAAGACTAGTAATCGTTTGTTTGGTAACAACTGAAATTTGTCGTTTTATTTTTTTGAACATGTCTACATCCGCAGTAGTCCAAATTCTTTGGGTAAAGGATTGGTAGCATTTTTGTTAGATAACAACCGAAATTTGTTATTTTAGTATTTTGAACACAATTTTGTGGTCGAAAGATTAAAAAATTTTATTATTAATGCCAACTTATTGGAAAAAGCTAATATGTAAGTATTGGGCAACCCTTTGAACATTATTTTGGATCCGGAATGGTAGTAAGTATTCTTATTGGTAGCCCTTATTCTTTTAGAAAAAGACTAATGGTATTGTGTTTATGAGATTTGTCATTTTAAGTTCTTAGACATCATTCTGTGCCCTAAATATTAAGAATCCATGTGTGTAGTCGAAATTCATTGATGAAAAAGCTAATAGTAATGTTTTGTTAGGCAACAATTGAAATATGGCGTTTTAGTCTTTTAAATATTATTTCAGATCCGAACCATTGACAATAGCTTTTGTTCTACGAAAAAAACTTAGATGGTTTTATTTTTATAGACAACTAAATTTGTTGTGTGAGATTTATGCGTATCATTTTTAGTCTCCAATACTAAAGATGTATGTGTAGTACAACTTGCTGGAGAAGCGGTATTATTTTGATATGCCGTAACTAAAACTTGTATTCCTAATCTTTTAGGCATAACTTTGGATCAGACATGTTTAAAAATCTTTATTTGCATTCAACGCAATTGTGAGTATCTTTGTTAATAGTCTATGTTCTTTTAGAAAAAGACCAACAGTACTGTCTTGATAAAATTTGGCAAGTTCTTGAGCATCATTTTGTATCCTTAATATTAAAAATTCTTATTTCAAATCCATTGGTAAAAAAGTTAATAGTAACGGTTTGTTAAGCAACAACTGAAATATGTCGTATTAGTCTTTTAAATATCATTTTGGATCGGAAATATTGAGAAGCATACAATTGTAGTCTATGTTCTCTGGGAAAAGATAAATGGTTTTATTCTGATACATAACAACCAAATTTGTTGTTTTGATCTTATGGGCATCATTTTGAATCTCGAATACTAAAAACCTTTATGTGTATCACAAATTTCTGGAGTAGCGGTACTAATACGCCGCAACTAAAATTTGTCTAATGTTTAGGCATCATTTTTGAACCAAACATATTTCAAAATATTTATTTGTGATGACCTTTGTGCAAAACACTATTGCCTATTTTGGTACATAGTTGTTTTAATCTTATGAGCATAATTTTGAGTCTCGACTATAAAAAATCATTATTTATAGTATACATTACTTGATTAGCGGTACTATTTTGATATGCGGTAAGTACTATTCGTCCTGTTAACCTTTTGGGCATTATTTTGGATTAGGGATATTTAAAAATCTTCAATTATACTCCATGACGTTTGGAAAAATGCTAATGGTTTTATTCAGGCATGCAATTAAATTTGTTGTTTTAATTTTACAAATCTTTGACAAAAAGGTTGTCGGTATTATTTGGATGTACAGCAATACAATTTTTTTTTTGCTAATCTTTTGAGTAACATATTGCAATCGATGTTGAAGGTCTTTATTTGCAGTATTAACCTGTTAACATTCTCCTGCAAGAAATATAAGCGTATTTAAAGATCAACTGTTAGAAGTGTTAGACACTTCATATGAATGTAAAAGGAACATTATTCTCTGTGGAGGTATGAGTGTGAATTCAATATTAATCAACAATAAATAACTCATTGTGTGAAGCAGTCTTAATCTAATTCCTTTTGGTTAAATGGTCTACTAGAGTAACTACTACAACGTGTAAAGAGTCGAAACTTCCCAAATTTATTTTTAATTAATTATTGGCGAATTAGTCAATGTTCTCAAAATTACAGAATTTCAAATAATCAATTTTAGCCCCTCCGACGACGATACGAAAAGGTTGAGAATATTCTACGCCAGAGTACCCTCCATTCCCACTACTTAAACAATTGCCAATCACTGAACTAACACCATTACCCGAAGCCGTCCCCACCTTCAGCGCATTTCCATTTAACCACAAGACGCGCTACCGAAGTATCCCTTTACGAATTCTCCTGCACACCCTGACCGCTAGCGCTCAAATTCGCACGTAACGGAGGGAGATTAATTTGCGGTGTCATTGTTTACTTACACCGCCGAACAGAAAGGCTGCTTCACTAAATTCTGCCGGCCACACAGTGTACACCAGAAAGCGCAACGGGGCTTGTCCAGATCTACCTACAAATTTACACATAGAACACACACGCCGTCCTAGGCAACTTACTCACTGTAGAGTGTTGTCGAAAGGAAAACGATAAACTACATCAACGTGTACACAATTATTTCTAGCCCTGAAAGATCCAGTCCGTAGAAATTACGTAATCAAAGGTTAGTAATAAAATTCTCTTACTTAACGTAATTGCCCGTTTTTGTAATCTACACCAAACCCGATATCCACCATCAAATTTTCCCCTTGAAAATAAACCGGTAAATTCAGTCGTCATTTATTTCCACCATCACCTCAGTGGACAGGTCCTCGGATAGAAAGTTATCCGAAATCAAAAAAGAACATTCTCATTCTAATTTCAGTTAATTGTTAAAAACATCATGTTAATTAAATAAGTAATATTATCAAAATACGTTAAAATTTTAAAAAAATAGTTAGATATAAAACTGTTCAAATACAGTCATTCAAACATGGAAATATTGATTTTTTACACACTGACCTACTCTATGCCAGGTAGAGGCCGTCTAGCTCTATGCACATGCAATAAAACGTTATCGCGCATTTCTTAACAGTTAAAACTTAATACTTCTATTCAAGCTACTAATCAGGTACGTATTGTTTTGTTTAGGGTTTATATTTTGTATTGCTATCGTCTTAGCGTAGAATAAGTGTAATTATTTAGAATTGTTAAGTTATAGGCCAATATATCTTTTTCTATTTGTTCGTCAGTATAAAACCCCAAGTAGCAATTAATGAAACCACAAAAACCAGCTTTGATACAAGACGTAAAGATATATGCGATTTTGTAGATTAGGTCAACCAGAGAAATCTGCGGTATCTGAGCATGTTTTAAATAATGGAAATCATGACGTTCAATTTGATAATACGGAAATATTGTCAAGACGAGCTCATTATTATGTTCCTTTACAACATGAAGCTATTGAGATTTATAAACATCGGAATAACTTCAATCGGTGAGAAGAAAATCTCCATTTAAATAGGTTTTGGCACCTTGTAATTTAAAAAAAGACAGAATAATACGTTTCAATTTTTTGCTGTTTTTTCCTAGACCTTGAAGTAAATGCTTCACCAATTACCTAAATGTAAAGTTACCACAGCTCTATATAATTTCACATACACTGTGTCTCTTGAATTTCTGGACATAGGGAATTCCCATGTTAAAATAAACTATTGTAAATATTGGTTCCCCTAATTATTTTACAGTAAAATGTCAAATGTAAAACTTCTTAAGGAAAAAAGGTTGCTTCTTATGTTACAATTGCATTTACATTTGGTTTATCCGTTTTCGAGAAATTTAGGAAAAACTTAAGGGCTTTTCCGTAACTGGTCAAGGTTGCTTTGCTTTAGACAGACAATGCTAACAATAATTATTAATTGTCATTGTAAATCATTCATTGTTCAAAAACAATTCATTCATCATTAAAATTTTATTTGGGACGGATTATTACTTTTTAAAGAAAATTTGTTTATAAAATGAATTATTACACCATTGAAGAAAAGTAAAATTTATTGAATGGCATTACTCTGGCAATTCACTTAGAAATATCAAAGATTTGTACTCGGCTAGTTATCAAAACCGGCAAATTCCAAGTGCAGAAACAATTTCAAAAATTATCAACTTATTCAAATCTACCGGTAACGTTAATAAGCCATGTAATTGTCAAGATATTAAACCTCTGGGGCAAAATGACAGAGATTTGCATGTGTTACTTAATGTTGTTGAAGATAAGAATAATAGTGTGAGACAAATTGGGTGCAGTTTAGGAATGTCTCACAGTACCGTCCATCCAATTTTGAAGCGACAAACTCCAGTGTTCAAGTCTTTCAAGTATAGCTTGCAGCAGGAAATTTTTGATGAAGATAAACTCATGAGAATGGAGTTCTGCGAAAGATTGGTAGAGTTATCAAACATGTATAGAAACTTTCTAAGTCGTATTTTATTCACCGACGAATGTTCTTCTTCAACTCATGGTATTCATAACCGCCAAAATTTTCGTTACTGGAATACTGAAAATTTTATCAATAAAGAGTAGAAGTCAATATCGCAACACAATTAATGTATGGATTGGCATACTAGGCCATGGATTAGTAGGTCCTTTCTTTATTGATGGTACGTTGACTGGAGAGCGTTATCTTCAGCTGCTTCAAGAAGAAATTGGCCCAGCGCTGTTAGACTTGAACCTGGAGGAAGACATTTGGTATCAGCACGATGGGTGTCCAGCACACAATAGTGTAATCGTACGTGAGTTTCTAGACTTCACGTTTCCCGGCTGTTGGATAGGTCGAGGTGGTACCATAAACTGGCCAACACGCTCCTGATTTGGCTCCCTGTGACTTTTCCTTTGGAGTTATTTAAAAACAAATTATACAACAGTGAAAACTCGTTTAACAGTCTGATCGACTTAAAACAAGCAATCTTAGCAAACAGCCACGAAGTTCTATGATCTACTTGGATATTGTTTAGCTGCAAACGGAGATTTATTTGAACACTTGATCAAATAGTAGAAATGATGATTTTTTGTTATTTATTTTCCAATTTTCATAATTAATTTGTTTATTTAGAATATCATCTTCTTGCTTATAACAGACTTATTTTAGTTGTGCTCCTTATTGTATTTATCCTGACACTTACATGGCTTATTAACGTTACCGGTTACGAAAAAGCCCTTAAGTTTTTCCTAATTTTCTCGAAAACGGATGAACCAAATGCAAATGCAATTGTAACATAAGAAGCAGCCTTTTTTCCTTAAGAAGTTTTACATTTGACATTTTACTGTAAAATAATTAGGGGAGCCAATATTTACAATAGTTTATTTTAACATGGGAATTCCCTATGTCCAGAAATTCAAGAGGCACAGTGTATGTAGTTAAAATTAGAAATCATATTAAACCTACTACATTGTGTTTTCACTGTAAAAGAACAATTAGAATTATTACCAAAAAACTATTTTTTTGTTAGATTTGACTGAATCTTTAATTGGTATGTCAAGTTTTTATTTGTGAATGCCGTAATCAATTTCAAATGAAGGTTTTTCACAATTTTAAACTTACATAACAATTTGAATATTTTATTAAATTTGCTTTTTGGTTGACATTTTTCACTGTTAGCCTTCACCTGTTAGAGAGTCTTTGTCATCTTCAAGGCATTTTAGTAATACTTAATTTATTAATGATGTAGTTATTATTGATGTTTATCAAACTTACATTAATAATAATAATAATTTATTGATCTTATTACCGTAGCGGTTTACACGTTCCAGCACGTCGTTATAAGTAATTAAATTAAACATTAAAACGTTAAAACACTAGCAAGCTAGTGTTTGCGTTTTCATCTTTCTCATATTTCTTAAATTTGTTCTAAGGTTTTAAGCAATTCTTAAAGATTCTACCGCTTACTGAGGACGATGTCTGTAATTTTATCGAAACGTATAGATTTATACAAAATATAAATATAAAAATATACCATTTAAAAACCCAAAATGTAAGCATTTTAATTATGTATAGTAATGGTGCAAGTTTACATTTTCATAAAAATGATAGTAGTTTCCCAAATGTTTGTATCACCAATAAACTCCCAAGAGAATTAAAAATGTCAAATGGAACCATATTGATAAGATCAGTTAATTAGGAAACCCGGTTTTTGTACATCGTTTACGATTACCTTTTTAACTTGCTTAAGGATGTATCGGAAGCATAAAATTGTCTCAATTGGTGTATTCAAGCAAAAATCCACAATTCTGACAAAAAATTACCTTGATAGATCACCTATTAAAGATAAGCTTGACTTTTATATACAATTTCTGTATAGTTTATCTTTTTTGTGCACCTTGTTTAGAACGTTTTAAGCTTTTACTGTTTCTTATAACAAAGGTTGTAGTGCTTTCATTCTATAAATCCAATAAAAGTCCTGCTCAATTGGATGCTAAGATATATATGTTAAAATATGTAAATAAAGATATAAATAACTGAATAAGTGCAGAAAACTATAAAAAAAAATAAAATAAAATACTTTTTCCGGATAATAACCCATTTTTATGAAGACTTTTTATATTCGCATTTCATAATATAATTAATTTGCATTGTTATTAAGAGCTCATACTCCAATAAAATATAATAAATTTTGATATTTTTGGTTATTTGTATTTTATGTTATGGTAATTAGTTATGTTTGTACTCACTGGTTAACTTGCACTTTATTTAAAAAAAATAATAAAAAAATGTACTCAACAACTTTGATAATTAAAAATTATAAGACAATAAAAGTATAATGGTTTTTACAAAAAGAACGGAAATTAGCACTTTACATTTTTCATTTCTAACTTTATACCGGTAATAATTTTTTCTCAAATAAAAAAAGTTTTTATCTAATTATCATTATTACTTTGATAGGTCTAAATTGGTTAGACAAAATAAATGAAAAATTATTTGGTTTCAAAATATAAAACAGTTTTCAATTTAAATAATAGAGCAATATTTTCGAATCTGAATTTATTTCTAAAATCCTTCTAAAGCCTAGTAACGTACATGATGAATTTATATTTCTGCACACCTGTAGATTCAAAAGCCTTCACTTCTGTATTTTGAGGTCTTTGTCAAAATATTAGCGAGCATTTTATATTTTTTAAACATGTCTACATATTTTATATATCTGTCAGATTTTTCTTTTGATAGCTTTAAAAAGAATCGTGGGAAATTTGGAACGTGTAGATTTAGTAAGCGTACGTACAAAAAATTTATAAAGAAAACAAATAGAAAGATTAAAGAACGCATGACCATACACCCCGTAATCCAAACTTGTGCATATTACCTTTCTATACATATTTACGGAGTAATTAAAGGAAAAACAAACTGTTATACGCTCAATAATTAATTAATTAGAGATTTTTTGATAAATTGCTTTTGGAAAATGCAAATAAAGTTTTACCAAACATGCCGATACATTTAGAACGTTTCTCGAAAATTCATTTTTTTTTAATAAATACTTCCATTCGATATTTAAATGAATATTGTTTTCTGAAGCTCACGTCTATTACTTTTGAAAAAAAAATCTTTGTTTAAACACAACATTTCATACAAACGTTTATCAAATGTAAAGCATTTTCAATATACGAGGAGCAATAATTTCAAAATGCAACAGATCCATTAACTATAAAATATAATAAAACGCATTTTTTTGTAACTTTCTTATAAACTAAAATTTCGACATGAACTTTTTTTTGTTAGATGGCAATTGATTCGTTTAGCATGAATGTGTTATTAAGAATAAAATGCACGTGATGGATTTTCCAAAATTTTGAAAATACTTTCAATATATTGTGTTTTGGTAGCATAATTGGACATTTTGAAAAAGATATTTATGTCAAAAACTAAGAAAACAGCAAGTTGGAAATATTTTCAAGAAATATTATAAAAATAAAAACACCAAAAGGCTATGTTAATTATTATATATTTTTTAAATTTTTGTATTTTTTTTTCATTGCAACAAGAACAGTAAAACGAAGTAATGGTAATTCGAGTAACATAAGAAACAAACTTAATCTTTCTACAACTTTAATTCAACGTCTTCCTCTAGACAAGTACATTCCGTATCAGTCTCTTCATCAGTGTTTGGAGGATCAGAAGATTTAATGATGTGATCCCTTAGAACTCCAAAATACCAGGGAAAACTTGTCTTCAAGATACCATTGATCTCCAAACGCTTGTTTGAGAAGGGTATTTACTGCTTTTCCTTTCTCTTGAGTTATACCATGCCCACATACATCTTCATAGAGCTTTGCATTCTTCAACTGTTTACCCCTTTTTAAATAACTTGTAAAATTTTTTGATGTGTGATTAAATCTGTAGTTAATTTCAGATTTCAAAACTATTTGTGTTTTCCCTTGGAACAAATTTTTCTTAATGTATACTCTTTTCTGTTCGCTAATTCCGTCTATCTTCTTAAATATTTCTAACAAAGACTTTAGGTTATAAACCAACCAATCATTTTCCATTTCTCTAACAGTACTAAATTTAGAGTAGATTTTTACGTAGTCCTCCGGGAACACAATTTTTTCATGTCGTCTAAGTTCCTTTTCAACCCTACCGAAAACACGATCGGCGGAAAGTTATGACTGTCCCCTAACGGGAAAAATGTATTCTATTGATTCGACTGATTTTGGAGACAATTTCAAAAGCCAAAACATCAACATGTGCAAAATGTGGGAATTCATATTCTGTCCCCCGCAGCCATCAGAAAAAAGTCTAATTTTTTTTACATTTACATCAAAATTAAAGTTGGATAAAAAATGCATTAAAGCAGATCCAATTTCATTAGATCCACGCCCACTTTGCACTTCGTTCCAGGTATAGAATATAGGATTTTTACCTCCAATATCAACTACACAAAATGAATAAAATGCAATCTGCAGAGAGTAATACGCTTCTTGGATAGGGAGCTTTGGCAGGCTTTGAACCTGCTGATATCAAAGCAAAACTGACAGTATTATCGGGGATTTGTTTCATTATTAAATGAAATTGTTTGGCCCTAACCTTGTGCACACTTACATCCCGAATGCTAGCATTTTTTTCTTCCTGTTTCATTGCAAATTTTATTCTATTTTTAGTTCTTTCACAATAGCTACAACTATCGGTAGCAGGTGATCCGAAACCCAGATTAAAATTTATACATTTTGCACATCTTATTTATGTTTAGAGTGGCTGGCAAATACAGACGGCGGGACTTGTTACGAGCGTAGTGACTTTATCGCCCCTTGAATTGTGCTATGAATGATTTTACCCTGTCTCGTTTCTCAACAGGCTTTTTGCGATTGAAAAATCTATCACCGCCCCTTTTTTCCGTATTTTGCTTACCCTGTAGTAAATTTTTAGCTACCGACAAAATTCTACGCGTCGACATCTCAAAGGTATTTGAAAAAAATTTTTGGCAGACAGTGTAAGTTTTTGTATTGCCTTTTACCTGTAAAACAAAAGTAAACGATGGTTATTAAAGTGTTCTTAATTAACAATGTTCTGCATTACCAAGTAGATTACGTGCAGGCCATGCGGTTTATGAGATTTTACTAATTCATTAGGGCGATTACGCTTAGGGTTTCTTGCCAAAAGGTAGGTGGACAAGCGATTATTTTGGGACATCTTTATGTTATCGGTAAAAATTTTTCGTTTTTGGTCTACCAACATGTCTTTTGAAACATCAATACATTGATAAGTTTTATTATTGCAACTACCATGATTACATTTTGATTTATAGTTCCGTAATTCAAGATCTTTTGGAGCATATCTACAATATTAACAACAATAATAATAAAACCGCAGCATTAGAAGCAATACAAAATACTTACTTTATGCTTCCTAACCTCACTTCTTTCTTTGATTTTCTTTTTCTGGTACCTCTACCTTCGCTATTTTCACCGACTATCAGGCCACCATTCGCATTAGTCTCATGGTTATTCATTTTACTGAATCAAGCGCTTCTACAAGCACTGATAAAACACAAAACTGCTATCGATACACCAGCACGTAAGTATGCACTAAACAGCTGTGAACTAATCGCAAGCGCCCTAAGAATACATGCAAAATGGATATGTTGCGCTTTGAACACAACAAAGTTGTGGATATGTTGCGTTTAGAAATTAGAGGTGTGCATTCAGAATGCATTTACTATAAGATATGTTGCGTTTTAATAGTTTCTAAACTCGCCATCGTGTTGGGGAGCCCCGAATACCGCTACAACCATTTATAACTCGATTTTGATAGTTTGTGGACTTGTTGCATTTTGAAATTATTGCTCCTCATACAGGGTCCGCCTTTGGGAGCTGATCCTATGAGTATCTACTAAACCAAACTTACTATAATTTTGAAAATTTGGTGACAGGATAATGATGTTAGGGCTAACTCATCTAAAACATTTTCACGTTCGTACCACTTCCCGTTATACCGGAAGTCGGTACTTTGTCGCTTATTTTAAATGGAACACCCCGTATATTAATACATTTTTGGATTCTATGTCGAATTTTAAGGTGTTTGTTAAATAAACTAGATACGAAATTTCAGTCGTTTTAAAAAAAAAACATTTTTCTAAAAAAATTGACAGATGCGGTCTTAGTAATAACTCGTTAATTGTTCTGTTCCTGTCAAACAATTTGAATAAAACTTTGAGGTGTTGTAGGCAAAGGTTTATTGCAACAGTCTGCAAAAAATGACATTTGTATTTTTCATGAAAATAAAATTAAGAATGTCTAAACTTGACTATCAAAAAATGCAAGTTACTCAAAAAAATCAAATGGAAACCCCTATTTTTTATTACTCAGATCGATTTAACATCAAAAATTAAGGTAAGTTTGTTTACAACTTTATTTGCCTAAACGTAACAGTTTCAGACTTATCAAAAAAGTCCCAATTTTAAAATTTGTGATAAAAATGAGCTACATACTTAAATCTAGTATTCCTTGTTCGTGGTTACCATGGAAACCTAATAATTGCGAAAAATTATAAAAATTGATAATTTTGTGATTCAAAAGTCATTTTTGCCAAATAGAAATTTTCTAAGTCATTTTTTCAAATTCGATATACAACATAAGTGTAAAAATTTAATACTTTATGAGTAAATCGAAAAAAACTACTTTTTACTGCGGAGGTAATACGTACTTATCAGCGCATCATTACACGATAAAGATGCTTATTTATTTTGTTTTTCTTTTGTAGTCAATAATTTAATAAAATTGTTGACAGTTTATGTTTTTCTTAATGAAATGGATCGACTTGAATATTCTAATACAGATTATTTGAATTTAATTTTAATTCACGGAGAATGTCATAGAGTTGTAAAACGAACAGTAAAAACATTTATCGAACGCTATCCTGAGCGCCCCCGACCATCAGCAGATACAATAAGACGTGTGGTTCAAAATTTGGAACAGTTTGTCACATTTAAACACTCTGCGCCTCGCAAAAAAACTGCTATTGATAACGAACAGAATGAAGTTATAACTTTAGGATATTTCCGTGCCTATCAGTAGAATTCATAAGAAACATAAGTTTAGACCATACTGTTTACAATTAGTTCAACATTTGAAAGAAGCAGATTTTTTGAAACGTATCGAATTTTGTGAAACAATTTTGCTCAAAATACAAGAAATTCATAATTTTTTGTCTAATATCATATGGACGGACGAATCTAAATTTACGAAAAATGGCATATTTAATCGCCGAAACTCGCATTACTGGAATAACGAAAATAGCAATCCAATTCGCGAATGCCATTTTCAGGAAATTTGGAATTTTAACGTATTTTTTGTTATTCGGAATAACGAAATCTTTGACGTGTATTTTTACAGCGAAAATTTGAGAGGTTTAAAATAGTTGATTGTTGCGATTTATGATTACAAATTTAATTTCTAGGAGAAAATTATCTTGAGATATTAAACACTCGAATTCAACCCCGATTAAATCTAGAAAGGGAAAATTTATGGTACCAACAAGACGGTGCGCCCCCTCACAATACCAACGCTGTTTCCATGAAACTTTATGAAATTTTTGAAGAACGTTGGTTTGCCAATAATGGTCCCTTTCCATGGCCACCTAGGTCACCTGATCTTACGCCAATGGATTTTTATCTTTGGGGTCGAATTAAAAATATTGTTTATGCTACACCACTAACGACTAAAGAAGGTTGCATTGCAAGAGTGCAAAATGCCTTCAATTCTCTTTCTCCACAAGAAATTCAAAGGGCTACAAATGAAGCCGTTATAAGACGGGTTCAACAATGTCTTGCGTCTAACGGGCAACATTTTGAACATTTATTGTAAATTAATTTACAATTGATCACGAGCAAGAGATACTAAATAAGCGACTTTATCGTGTAAGAATGCACTGATAAGTATGTAGTTACTACCTCCGCAGTAAAAAGTAGTTTTTTTCGATTTACTCATAAAGTATTACATTTTTACACTTATGCTGTATATCGAAAATGACTTAGAAAATTTGGCAAAAATGACTTTTGAATCACAAAATTATCAATTTTTATAATTTTTTGCAGTAACTTTTTCAAATATTTTTCTTTATTTCAATTCTCAATTATTTGGTTTCCATGGAGACCACGAAGATTTAAGTATGTAAAGTTCATTCGTTTAACTTATCCCAATGACGTCATGTATGCATTAAATCACGAAATGACCGTCGTCTGTAATTTAAAACAAAAATATGAGCACTGATGCCAACCTTTCCACAGAAGAACTTTCCTTTATTTGCTTATACGTTGATTGAGGTTACGTACGCTCGCCGGTTGGTTTGTTTCTTCGTTTATTCATTCCTTCTTGAGTTAATATTGTAAAAGATCGGTTCTTTTCAGAACCAGATTACTTTCTAGTGTTCATTTAAGGTAAAGATTAATTCGTTTTACAGAAAGAGATTTGTAGCACATCAACATGCCTCGTAGGTCAATTACCGTAGACGAATTGATCCATAACTTAGTCGAATACTTTAATAAAGAAAAACAGAACAACGGACCCTTATCACCATTAACAACAGTGCATGCAAGGGTTAGCGATGCTTTAAAAATTGACACGAAAACTATTTCTAATGCTTTACGACGACATCAAAATCAAGAAGAAAACAAGGAAAATGAACCTCAACGAAAAAGTCTAAAAACAAAAGATATGGATCAACGACAAAAAAGTGAAATCCGTACTACAATTTACAACATGTATATTAACCATGAACATGTACATTAGATACGCTCTTAACAAAAATTAAAGAAAGAGGTATCGTTGAGTGTAAAAGGACTAGCCTCTATCACTAACAATAGAAAAGCTCTTTGCGAAAAAACTTCAATAGCATCGATGAGGTTAAAATTTTTGAGAAGTTACATCACTTATATGAAACAAGATATCTACAAGCAGTTCGTTTATCTCGACGAAACATGGATATTTGCAAAATGAAGCAACAAAAGAATATGGCAAGATTCCAGTTCAAAATGCTTTAAGAATCTTGGTGGGGAAGGCAAACGTTATATAGTTCTACATGCTGGAACAGAAGATGGCTTTGTGGAAGGAGCAGAACTTATATTCTCTACCACAAATAAAAGCAGCGATTATCACGATTGTATGAATTCGGAAAACTTTGTTAAATGGTTAACAAATCAACTTTTGCCAAACTTAACAAAGCCATCTATAATCATTATGGATAACGCTCCGTACTATTCACAAATCGCCAACCAACTACAAATTGGAAAAAAGAAGAAATTACAGAGTGGCTTAGGGGAAAAAAATTACTTATGAAAAAGAAGCATTTAAAACGGAATTACTACATACAGCAAAGCTACATAAGGAAG
Organism: Vesta saturnalis; assembly: GCA_036346205.1. NCBI lineage: Eukaryota > Metazoa > Arthropoda > Insecta > Coleoptera > Lampyridae > Vesta > Vesta saturnalis. Next base: position 1,307,750 of record JARFJB010000683.1, read on the forward strand.
AGAAACAATATTTGGTCGATAATATTATTAGAGAACATGGACACGAACTTTTACGCTTGCCTCCTTACCACTGTCAATTTAACCCAATAGGTATGGGGAATAAGCAAAACTTATTATGATAAACACATTGCAAGAGATGGTTATGGGGATGATAATGTCAAACAAATGTGGAAAGAAGCGTTAGAAACAGTTTCACCTTCAGTTTGGTTAAAAACGATTAAACATGCAGAAGCTGAAATTCTAAATTCTTGGGAACAAGAAAAAGTTTATGATGTCCAAGTAAATCCAATTATTATAAATCCAAACGATAACACAGATACAGAAGATGAAGTGTAGTGAACATTTAATTTCTTGTTTTTAATTGAATTCTTAACGCAAACAGTTTTCTCCGAAAACTTAATAATAATCTATAATAATTATAATAATAACATATAATGTATGTTATTGTACACTAAAACATTATAATTTATAACAATAAATTATTTTCAACACAGTCATGCTTATTGTGAATGAACAAATTTACGTTTTATTACATTATGGTGTATTTTTTTTATGTACTCAATAAGTAAGAAACACTTGGTTATAATGTATTTGACACGATACTTTGAATAAGTTTAAAAAAGTACTATAATTCAATTACATTAAATACACCAATAATTTTGAATTGCAGTATAATAATCTTCTACACAAACAAGTGTATAAATAAACACCGATGATTGAAATTATCATTACGTATTTTGCAATTCGAATGTTTTCTCAAAGCATAATGATTAGTAGCGTTCCTAAAAAATTCAATCTTTATGAACAAATCAAATAAATAACCATTAACTCACAAATGTATTGCCGTCAAAGATATATAATCGCCACTTTTATGTAGAAAAGTATTGGAACAATTACTTCCTTTCTTTGGAAGAGTTCATTGGTCTTAACCTACAAAATTATTGCAACATTTTAGAATATATAATAACTTACCAAAATTCATCTGCTACGTTTTAAGTTTTATTGAAAATAATATGCTTTTATGTGCTTACATCTACGATACGTAAATAAAACTTTTGTCTTTTATTTGCAAACATTATGACATTTACATTTATGTGAAGTAGTTAAGTTAAAGTTGGTAATGTTGGTATCAAAACTGTTCGTATAAAGAAAACTTAATTTGTTGTTAACGTTATCCTTGTTAGTTACTTGAGTTAATAAGACCCATACAAAACGACACTCTTGGAATAATACGTTAGCTAATAGTGTACATTGTATTCAATATGTAGAAAAGGATAGTCACATACAAGTGCGCGTTTGATTCATCGATCAATCGGGATAAGTTAAACGAATGTCCTATAGCTCAGTTTAATCACAAATTTTAAAATTGGGACTTTTTTGATAATAAGTATGAAACTGTGACGTTTAGGCAAATAAAGTTTTAAACAAACTTACCTTAATTTTTGACGTTAAATCGATCTCAGTAATAAAAAATAGGGGTTTCCATTTGATTTGTTTGAGTAACTTGCATTTTTTGATAGTCAAGCTTAGACATTCATAATTTTATTTTTATGAAAAATACAAATGTCATTTTTTGTAGACTGTTGCAATAAACCTTTGCCTACAACACCTCAAAGTTTTATTCAAATCGTTTGACAGGAACAGAACAATTAACGAGTTATTACTAAGACCGCATCAGTCAATTTTTTTAGAAAAATGTTTTTTTTTGAAAACGTCTGAAATTTTGTATCTAGTTTATTTAACAAACTTACCTTAAAATTCGACATAGAATCCAAAAATGTATTAATATACGGCGTGTTCCATTTAAAATAAGCGACAAAGTACAGACTTCCGGTATAACCGGAAGTGGTACGAACGTGAAAATATTTTAGATGAGTTAGCCCTAACATCATTACCCTGTCACCAAATTTTCAAAATTATAGTAAGTTTGGTTTAGCAGATACTCATAGGATCAGCTCCCAAAGGCGTACCCTGTATTCTTAATGTAAATGAATAAATCACATTACCAAGACATACATTAAAATCAAAATTGTGAAACTAACAAATTATAATCTAACGTTACTGTACAAATGGGTATTGTCTTTTTATGCACTGCACTGCATTATTATAAACATAACAGGTGGGTTAATTGTGTATGCTTCTTGTAGAGGAGTTTTAGATAAATTTTGGTCAATACCATGGTAACAGAAACCATCTTACCGATATGAAATAGTTTCGCAAACACCAGACTAATTCTAACATTAATTTTATCGTTCTTATATTATTGTACGAATGCAGCTTTCAACACTCTTCGTTGGAATCAGAGGTCCATTGTTCCCAAATACACACCAAATTATTGCAGTTTAGCACAATTTAATTTATTTGTAAGAATCTTTAGGGTGAGAGGCATGTATATACCTCACCCCATACGAGTCGGGGAGGTAACACGACCACTACCATGGACTCCTTAATATTGGATTTCCGATTTCCTGAACTCGGCAAGGGCTGCCGGTCACCCTTTCCCTTATTTTGAATCTATTCTCATCCTACTCTTCCTCTCGTCCTCGCTGTCTTCCTATCGGATTGAAAGTCCAAGATAAAACAAAGATGGCTGTGGCCTCTGGGGTAATAAATGCCAGACGTAAAATTCTGCACTGTTCGGATGTCCGGGAGGACAGTGCCCGAGCGACCTCGGTCATTGAAATTACTCACTTTCTAATCGATTATCGCAACATCCGCGGTATCAGGTATAATCTTAATGCTGTTTACCAACATTTTGAACATTTACAACCTGGCATTTTATTTCTATCTGAAATTTCCCGTTACAATCTTCACTTTCGGCTACAAAGGAGGATATGACGGATACTCTGGTGCGGAGTAGTTCCGCTCATAAATACGGCAGCGGCTAGAATGGAGCGTGATCAGAGTATCTCAGGGGGTTGGACATTAAATCCCGCTATCTGTCGATTGGTTAGAGCACCACGATATTCGAAAAAAAGGTCAAGACACTGAATATCGAATTTCCCAGCAACATGTAAAATAACAAACCACAGAGTATTCCAATTGACTTTATTCAGCTACTAAGTGCTACTGTTCGGAGTTACTAGTCCCTTTACCCACACAGAACACTATATACAACATTCATTTAATGCAGCATCTTTGATGCTGAGAATGCTTCTTAGCAAGTAATCTCCCCTTTCCTAGACGCAGGTAACCATTACACAGTATGTACAATATATAAACTAAGTGGCACCCGGCCTAACGGATGTACAAGCCCCACAAAAGCAATAATCATAAAATGGTGCTACAAAGTACGGTCAATACTTAATATAACAAGTCTATTTTGTAATGATCCTGACAACTCCTTACAAAATTTTCCTTTCCTAGAAATAATTCATATCAATCCTTATTTCCAAATTGTTTCCTCAACTGTGTTATCATTGTTAATAAATGATATCAGTTGTTATTCCGTTTTCCCACTCCGGCCTTTTTCCTATATATACCAGATCCCCAGCCATCAAGTCACTCAATTCAATTCAATTCATTCATTCATTCATATTCTGATTTTCTTACCAGACCAAACATTTTTATTTTTATACCTAACTTGATACCTTTTACCAGAGACGTTCGACATTTCCTGTATTTAAACGCTTAAAAACGACTTCACCAAACAGTTCACAACCAGACATTCACCCTTCCTCCCCTATTGAAATATTAAACCAGATTCATTACTCGACGCCCACTTCCAATAAGACTCTACTCGACTAGACACCAATACCCAAAATCCATTCATCCCCCTTGTTCCACCCACAACATCCGAGTTACCACCAGCCCTGAGCAGCCACCAGTCCCTAGACCCACTCAATCCACTTTCATACTTCACATTACCCTTATCGTAGACCCCTTGTTGCATCGATCCAACTTAGATGTTACTGCACCGAGTTGGGGGTATAAAGGTGTGACAAACACGCTTTAGTAGAATTTCCGAAGGTATTCACCCCGTATTTTCAACTAACTCGTACTTGGTTATTTGCCCTATTCATGTTTGGTTTCACCACAACAGTGAAAAGTGGTTTAAGGAATTCATACTTTGAATTAATAGTACTGGCTGTCCTTGCACCGGTTTTACAGTTCAAATTATAAATATAGACATAGCTATCTGTCTGGTGGTATCAGCCTCGTAAACATAGCCATAACTACACAGAAAAACCAACCCTCAAGTCACTACCTATATATATATATATATATATATATATATATATATATATATATATATATATATATATTAGTGTGTGTTATATATATATATATATATATATATATATATATATATATATATATAAGTAGTATTTGAGGTTTGGCTAACTACACAATCTTATATACACACAATCCCAAGTTACGCTATATCATCCCCAAAATCATACTCACACCGCCCGAGTACGTTATTACATATCCACTCCCTTAAGTTACAATTTGTAAGGATGTAAAACAACATGGTCAGTGGTGATCCTAAATACTAAAAATACTAATTTACTGACAAAACTTACCTGGATTGACTTCTCACTTAGACGTATTACACCCCGATAACACTTAATTATCCTGAACACCTTCCGATACGAATAATTAACCCTTTTTTCAGATTTTTGACCATAAACATATGTTAATTTATTTATTTTTCATATATTATGTATTCAGAATATTTTTGTATTTATTTTCTTTCTTACTTAGTATGCCGCTTTAGTTATTTGTTATTTGTGTGAATAAATGGTTATAATTTGAATGTATTACCATTGATGAATTACCCGCACGACATAGAAAAGAGCGGGTGCACGAAAGAGAAGAGTGGCTTGAATCACGGCCCTGGAGGTCTCATGGCTCAAAATTAGAGCAACCAGAAATGTGTTTATAATGATCATTATAATTTAATCTGCAATTGGTCCTCATAAAGGTAAGAAAACAAGCTATTGTTCGTGAAAGAACATTAATATAAATTGAATATTAACTAATTCAATTTAAATACACATACATATCACATGTGAGTGTTTCCACATGCCTTAAGCGGTATATAGACGGAGAGCTGGCTACATAACATTTTTTTTGCATAAATTTGCCTGTCTGCCATCGCGAAGCTGGGGCATAAAGCGGGGGCGTGCGCTTAAACATGACAAATTTAGGGGGGAAAAAATTTGTAAAGTACACGGATTCTAATTAAGGAAAAAGCTTTTATTTATATTTTAGAAACGCGGAAAAATGTTGGCAGACAGTTTACTAGGGGCGCGCTAAAGGGGTGTAAAAGTTAATAAAAAAAATCACGAGGTACATGAAATTAAATTATTTTATTTTAATATTTAAATATAAAAAAAAAACAATTTACCAAATGACAGACAGAGTAGTGTGGACTAAAGCCGTGGCAGACGGTTTGAAAAAGCGCTTTGGTGCAAGATCTTTAATCGCGATCAACGCGCTTGACATTTGAGTATAGAATAAATAGTGATATACGATATATAAACGAAACTCTTACCAATTTTACAACTTTAATTTTTAGGGGTTTTTTAAACGATTACTCAATTTATTAAATTTCCGTGTTGATATTATTGTTGTATGTATACAAGAATTTGTATTCCCACGATCAATTAATATTCGGCAGTATTCGGTTTCTCAGATTTAGTAGAATAAAAGTGGATAGCAAAATATCGCAGGCATAAGGAGACAAATGTCTACAGGTATACAAAAGCGAGTCGGGGAAGAAATATTTGCTAGAGAATCGTGTATAATAGAAGAAACGATCAAGGCAATTATTCTCGATGGCTGATCACTACAATTTATTAAGAGTCAATTAACTCACTTAAACCTCGATGGGGATTTTAAAAATGGATTCTTCGGTGTCAAAAGGACCGAAAAACAATTTTCGAGAATGACTGTGGATTTAACGGTGGAACAAACGATTAATGCTTCCAGGCAATTAACAGGTATGACGCACTTTACAAACTATATCTTAGCGCGGCAAAGGTGGGCTAAAAGTCATGACATACGATCAACTATCGTATCACATACGTACGATATAACTGGTACGAAAAAGACGCAAAACATCACCAGCGATTTGGAAAAACACCAGATTAGAAAAGATAGTACGCTGCCACAAAATTGTATAACTGTCTTGAAAGAAAACATGAATCCTTTCAAAAGCGAAGATATTCAGAACGATCAGTTGTTTAATATTGATTCGCAAGAAGTGAGCGATTTTTTATTGTGCGTTGAAAAAACCGGTCATTACTTGAGAGAAACGTCTATTTCAGAATGTGCCGAATCTGATAATAGATTCGAATTGACTATTAAGCATAATAAAATCCTCAGTTTTGCTACTTCGACCGAAAAAAAATCAGTGAGGTTGAATAACAAATTTCAAGAGGTACGATTGTAGCGTGACTTAGTCGGCCACATACTGGCCATCTCGATGAATAAAAAAATTCTAACACCTGTTCCAATGTGTATGTGTCACTTGGATGGATTTATTTATAAAACAGATAAGTCTGTTCTATTGAAATCTTTGGAAAGGGATGTTCAAAGTCAAGCTCCATTGTATTAAAGACTGGCCAAAAACATTCTCGGAAGTGATTAAAAAGAAAAACTCCAAAACAAAGTCCATGAAATCCAATATTGGTCACCTTCTATCAAAGACTATGAAAGATCTCAGCGAGGCAGTTCCTTTGGTAATCGCATGTACGTGATTTCTGGGTCAGAGTAAGCAAGACCAGCTGATTTTAATGAAGAGCTGAGAAACAGTTTTTTCAAAGAGGCATTAGTTAATTTTTAATTAATCAGCTTGAGTTTTTACAAAACAAAAAAATGCTACTAAACTTTAACTGATGCCATCAAAATGAAATTCAAAATGAGAGCATATTATTTTCGAGTAACGATAAATTTACGCTCGATTTGCACAAAGAAGCGGACGCAACAATTATATACTTACCCTGCGTGTAATATCGAATCGACAGCAAATATAATAAAACGCTCTGATACGGACATTTTAATTATAATGTTGGCTAATATGATTAATATATAAGATGTTAGCAGAGTGTATGTACAAACAGGAGTTTTTAATAAGCAGAGATTAATTGACGTGTCGGCGTTGCATGATACATGAGGTCAGCTATTCTGCCAATCACTGACAGGATTTCATGCCTTAACTAGATTTTAACCCAGCATTATTTCGAAAGGGAAAGCAACGCCCTTTACAGACACTTAGAAAGAACGAAGAATTTCAACAAGCCTTTGATGAAATAGGCTATGAAGAATGTGACGAAAATACTGTTTTCCGGTTGCTTGAGAAGTCCGTTTGCAATTTATACGGTTTTTAATCTCTGAATTCTGTAAATGGTGCCCGATTCGTATTATTTTTAAAAATGTATAAAGTAAACGATTTAGGTGAACCATTTCAGAAAAAAAAAATTACGCAATTTCGATGCTTACACTTTACCTCCTAGCCAGGTTGAATTGACGCAGCATTTATTAAGAACAAAGTATATTGCCTCCATATGGAAAAATGCGTATAAAAAAATACCATCGAATTTAAAGTCAGAGAATTGCGGATTGATATCATCGGAGGAGAAGTATCAAAACTGGTTGGATGGACCGAAGCTTCCCAGTACAGTAAAAGTTGATACTGAAACAACTTAAGGTAAAACACTTTTGCTTAGAACACAGATATATATATATATATATATATATATATATATATATATATATATATATATATATATTATTTATTGCTGACTATAAAATTTTTGAATGTTGAATATAATTATTATTAAATTTAATGAATCTCTACTTGGGAATAGGGTTCAATTTGAATTTCGCAGGCAAATAAAATAAAACATTTAAACTTTTTCATTAGTATTAAATTGAAATGTTAACGTGAAATCTTAAAATTTTATTTCAGACAAGGAAATATTCCTGTGTATATTATATCGGTTCTTTACAATTATTTGTTTTAACGTGAACCAGACTTCTATGAATTTTGCAACAAGTACGCATGCGTTGCGCCCTTGCTAAATTAAATGTGTAGCTTGTCAAAATTCCAACAACGATCTATTCTTAGTAAGTACAATATTACTTTAACCAAAATTAGAATTATTATATTTATGATTACCCTTGTTCATTACGTTTCCAGATATTGATACACGTCGTCGCACAACAATTATACAGAAATTCAAAAGAATATACATACATACGGGACATCAAAATAATAATCAATGCAATCTATTGGGTTATGATAATAACATAAACTCGCATGTATTTACGAAAGTTCCATAGCATGGTCACCTTAAGCTTGTTCCATGTTAACATTGGATGTAAACTTGATTCCATCTAACGATGATGCTGCCTTCCTGTAGAAATTGGTACTGCTTAATTCTCATAAATTCATCCAGCTTCACCAACTTGTGGTAAATCTTCCTTGCGGTAAATACGTTGCCCTTGGGTAATATGCTCATTTTCTTTTATAGTTGCACTTTTATTTTATTTGGTTATTTAAATATTTATTTAAATATTTATTAAATTTTCGAATTAATCTTGTGACTTATTCTTTTCTAAACTTTTATAATTAACACTTTTATTTTAGATACCGATTTGAAGTTAAAGTTGTTTTATAACCTCAATTACTTTTGAGAAAAAATAAACATCACATCCAAAATAACAGACGAATTTTATTAAAATAAAAAAAATTGCTCATCACCCGATGTTGAACAAAATTTCGAAATGAAACAATAGTGTCGAAAATTATAACCGGTAACCTTAGTTTTTAAAATGTTATTATATGTTATATCGATTGTTTCTGAAATCTCAGACTCTACGTTGCTCGCGGTTTCCGATAATGTTAACAAACATTTTAACTTACATGTTTACAGATGCACTATTCGCACTATGACTTGTTAGCCACAAAAAAAATATATAAGAAAAGAGAGTGAAAAATCAGGAGCAATTCCTTTTATACTTTCTCATAACTACCATAACTTTCAATTTTTTCTTTACATTACATACAAAAGATCCTGGCATTCGATTGGTCTAAACAAAAAAAATAGTTTAACTAAAACATAAATTATGCCATAACTTTTTCAATTCAATTCAGATTTGGTTGTTAAATAGATTTTTGAACTCAGGACAAAATTCTGCATAAATAAATTCATGAATTTACATTTTGAAAATGTTATACCTAAATTTACTAATATCTAATAAATATTTTATTTTACAACTAAACTGTATAAGAATACATTTATCTCTACACATTTTACATAGTTTTAGCAAAATTTCTATTTTAATACCTTAATTTTATGTACTTAACCTAACTTTTCTAAATTTATGTTCAAACTACATATTTAAAATTAATTTCTACAAATAAGGGAAACCTATTGTTATATGCTTTTATAATTTATTCTGAACTTATCTTGCCCTAACTAATCTATAAATTTGTAAACTTCTTAATTATTGTACTTAACCTAACTTTATATAATTTAATTTAAACTTGCGTTTTAGACGTTTATACCACTTGTAATGTTTATCTAATATGTTCCTATATATGTGTCTAACACAATCCTGTTTATCTGTACTTTACAGTTTCTAATCTTGTATTTTCACACTTTCATATTGTTATCATATTTTGTAAGTTTTCGTACACAAATTGTATTTATATGGTTAATATCACATTGCACATACAATGTTCAAGTTCTTAGATATGTTTCTAAGACACTTTAACTTCTTAAGCACTTTTTAAACACTTAGTCTAGGATCTATTAACATAACGTCTTCGTACCATAACCCTTTTTATAGTTCGCAGAGTTTTTTATGCATTGCACCAATTACTATACATGTTCTACACATTAGAATTATTGTACTCTATGTAATCAATATCTGTTATGTGTTTAATGGCTTAATTATATTGATTTATATGTGAAATTTCTTATTTATCTTTAACAAAATTGAACTTACACACTAATATGTATCGTGTTAACCTTTTTAACATGCTACTGCTATAGCTCAATGCTTTTATGAATACAACATTATTTGCAAACACCATGAAGCCTGTTTGTTGTATAAAAACCATATTTTTATATTCGCATATTGTATTTTCTCATAACCAAATGTACAACTTCTTCAACTTTATTTGAATTTGTATACGATATAATATTTGGACTCGATACAATTCTACCCCTCTATTATACCTATTTATAACCATCGCAATATATATATATATATATATATATATATATATATATATATATATATATATATATATCATATATATATCTATTTGTTAAATGTGTAAAATAATACTATATTTCTGATGATGATTCAGAAATCGAACCAGAGGAAGATTCTGTTTGTGACAGCGACAATACGAGTCAGATGTTTTGTCTTTGTAATGACAAGAGTTTCGTTTGTGTATTGTAAATCATTTTTTCCATACTCAAATATCAAGCGCGTCGAGTGTGATTAAAAATCTTGAATTAACGCGCCTTTCTAAATCGTCTGCCATGGCTTTAGCCCCCACTTCTCTATCTGCCATTTGGTAAATTTTTTTTTATGTTTAAACTTTAAAATAAAATAGTTGAAATTCATGTACCTCGTGATTTTTTACGCCCCTTTGGCGCGCTCTGGCAGCACGTAGCCCCTAGCAAAATGTCTGCCAACATATTTCCGCGTTTCTTAAATATAAATAAAAGCTTTTTTTCGCCCCTAAATTTGTCATGTTTAACCGCAAGCCCCAGCTTCGCGATGGCAGACAGGACAATTTATGTTCGGCTACACCAAAGGTTCCTTTTTTAATACAAATCAACCATGTACCTGATGCGAACATTTTTTATGTAGCCAGCTCTTAGACTAACAGTTAAGTACGAATAGTAAAAGCTTGCGAAACCTCAAATATCACAAAAACGAAGTCTGTAATTAGTGTTGATACACCCCGAAATTTAGATGATATAGATTCTACAACGTATATTGCCTGTGCATTCAAAACAGTAAACTGATAAGGGTTAGTTACATCAACTACTAAAGCCAGGTGTAAAGCATATTATTTCAATACAAAAAAAAGGTTACAATTGCCACTTCGCAAGAGAAGATAGAATGCTTTTAAATTTAACGTTAGAGATTATCATCAAAATATTAAACATTCACATGCGGTGGAATACATGCACAATAATTAAACCACGTTATATCAATTGCGTTCCAAATATTGCAAATGTGAAATATGATAAGAGGATAACAGACTTCTTAAAAGAACCAACAGTAGTGGAAATTAATAGTTTTAATCTCCCATTAGTTTCATAAACTTGAATATTTCAGAAAATTGAACGTTACTCACGTGTCGTTGTGATGATTAAAAAAATCTCCCTTGGGAATAAAACATTTACTACGTTACTAAAAATAAACCATCGAAGCCATCTACACTAACTTTTCATTAAGTATCGATTAACGTAAATCCAAAAATTGCATTAATTACAACGTTAAATTGATCTTTTCTTAACACATCAAACTAAAGCACGCAGTCTTCAGAAACAAGAAAAATTGTTACCACAGGTGTCAAATGATTTTACAGAAAAATTAATACGAGAGGTCGCTACAGTTGCGATGTCCGAAGAAGAGGACGACTTAAAACAATATTCACGCCATGGAAAGGTTGGAAAGAAATCCCGTAAATCACTCCATCGAGCTGGCTTAAAACACCACAAGGTTCTATCGGTTTTGCGAACAACAGTGGAATTGGATACAGTAGAAATGATTTTAATTAGACAATGGTCGGAAAGACCTTAAAGCGAAAGAACGTAAGTGTTATAAACAAGAGGGTTTGATGTAAGAAGTAGATCTAGAAGATGTGTAGTATGGTTAGCGTTATCAGGGATTCATGTGGGTTCAGAAATCATTTGTGTGAGATCACACTAAATAGCAAATGTTTCTGCACTATGACCAGCAGGATTTGTAGTAGATGAAAACTGAAGCCAATTAGAGTTATGAACATTGAAACCGCCTACAATTGAGATATCGCAAGATGGAAACTGAGACAGGAGATAGTCAACTTTCATACTAAGGTAATCGAAGAAGCCTTGAAAGTTACTGTCATTAGGAGACCTATAAATGCAACAGTAGTATTTCACAAAATTAGGACCAGAATGTTTAAACAAATCATATCAAAATTTTTATTTTCTAAGGAAGAAACTCTCTTGCAAGCAATTCTGTCCTTGATGTAGGCACATACGCCTCCTTTATATCGAAACTTAGAGTGAAGGGGTGGTATTGAGGAAATTGCAAGTCGAAGCTTTCAGAGGAGACTTGTGTTTCAGATAGAAACAAAATATCAGGGTGTAATTGTTCAAGATGTTGGTGAATAGCATTAAGATTAGACCTGATACCGCGGATGTTGCAGTAGTGAATCAGAAAGTTGATACTTTCGATGACCGAGGTCGCTTGGGCCCTGCCCTCCCGGACATCCCAATGGGGCAGGATTTTACGTCCGGAATTTATTACCCTAGAAACCACAGCCATCTAATTTTTTAATTTGGGACTTTTAATCCGATGGGAAGACAGCGAGGGCGAGAAGGAAGAATAATGATGAGAATAGATTAAGGATGATGGAAGAGGTAACCGGCAGCCCTTACCGAGCTCAGAAAATCGGAGACCCAATATTAAGGAGCCCATGGTAAAGGTGGTACCTCCCCGGCTGGCATGGAATATACATGCCTACCACCTGCATTGTGGAGACTCTATTGACATAAACAATACCTCTTTTATCTTGACATTTATTCACGATGGCAACAGCACAATATTTCGTTATTATTTCACGTTTATTTAGCATATATTTTGTCAAAATTACAGGGGTTTCTATACGCGCACTGCAATAACTTTTACAAAGCAATAGGCTATTGTAAAAATTATCCATGTATAATAAATGTCCATAATGTTTATATTTTTCATCAGGAACATTACAACTTTATTGTGAATGTCCTACCCCACCAAGCTCTCCTCTAGAGCCACTACAGGTATTACACCGTAGGGTCATTACTTTGGGTTCCACCAATATACATATATATATATATATATATATATATATATATATATATATATATATATAAATTGGCGGGTAATCTTGACAGATAAGGCCAGGAAAGTAAAACCCTTTGTTGCTGAGTCGAGCTTTCGGAATTCTTTACTCCTTTATCAAGACAAACTAACGTGAGTCATTAATTAAAGTCACACATATACACAATAAAAAACAAAAACATCGCCACTAGTCAACGATAAAGTAACTATTATTTGAAAAATGTGGGTGCTTATAACATATCTAAAACCTGTGAAGGCAAACCGGCGATGGTGAATACTCCCAAACCCTTGCCTTATTTACGATAAAATTAATTTCACAAAACGTAGGAAGCAGATGCTGTGTTGCTCAGGCTCAAATGTGGGTGAATAAACCACCCACTGCTACAGCCCCTTCCTTAATATTTGTTGTTTTTGAAGTTATTATCCAACTGTAAGTCGACGCTTTGTATCAGATTATGCAACTGGGGGGGGGGGGGGGTAAAAAGTTATACTTTACTACATACCCCCCGAATTATCCGCTAAAACGAACATAATTTGAACACTAAAGTTATATTGGTATTTTGTAACGTTCTTACGAAAGGCGAACAAGATGTGAAGATTTACACACAGAAGCGGTTAGGATTATCCAAGAGACGAGTCAAGTATTTCAATGATATACGCGTGTTTGACCCGCCGGTTTACGGCAAATCAAGCCGCTCACACTGGGGTTGCTCCTTATTGGCTAATGGAAAAAAGTCTTTTTGCGAACGACGATTTAACGATAATCCTATTATGCACAAACAAAGGTGATGTTACATTTCTTTCAATGACGTCATGGGTTTCCCTATTGTTTGCTTGCTGACAAAGCTAAACCAGTCTAAACTTGTTCGTTGTTACAACTGCACGCTTAGACTACAAATTGTTAGCTTTAAAAGTGCTATTTTATGAGTGAGTTATTTCAAAACTATAAATGTTTAGTGTTGGAGCTACACGTTTTATAATGGATACAGGTATGTTTTTTTGAACTTTTATGCTGCTTACACGATTTAAGTTCGAATCACTTAGGAAAATATATTTAACAAGTATGTGTCCAATATCCTCGAAAAATATATTAAGCAAAATTTTAATTGAGTTAAAAGTTAAGAGTTAAGTCGAGTTAAGTTAATATTTTCATATTTTAATAATAAATGATGTTTGTAGTTTTATATTTTTATTTCAATTCTTGCACTTATTTGCACTTTTACAAAAATCTTATTTGAATCGAGGAATGCGTTATCAGTAGAAAAATCCAAATTTCTATGATTTATTTGTTTAACTTAACTTTGTTACAGAATCAATTTCAAATATGTTCCTTGTGTCAAGAATCCAATTGCTCGACTTCATTAATTTTCCGGAGCATAAAAAACACTAAAATTTAAAATCCATTCTTGTGGATTACATTGCCCAAAGAACAAGCTGCCCAACAGAGAAGCGAGTCACTATTGATACTAAGATAAAGAGTTTTTTACACCAATTTAAGATGAAATGGGCAGCAGAGTACAGAATAAAGTCAAGGTTTTGGAAAAATCAATCATGGTTGAGTGGCATGATATCTTTTGAAAACATGCCACGATCTCGCAAAAATTAGACGGCCAGCTAAACCTTTTGAAGCGGTTGGTGAACGATCTAAAAGGCAGAAAACGTCTTTGCTGAGGGAAAATATTTTCCAAAAGAGTTGACTTATGCCGCGCAAATGAGTCTACGATCCCAAGGACTTGCGGCAGCATCGGATGTAGTGAAAGATTGCACGGCTTCCCCAACGCGAGCTGTGCGATATCGCACTGCATTCAAATCATTTAAAAGTGGAGAAAAAAGCAATTGTCTGCAGAAGAAGCTCTCGCTATGATCGTTGACGCAAAGCTAACACGAACGCAGTATGAGATCATCCGGTCAAAGGACAAAACGTTGTTTCCGTCCTATAAGGCAATTTAAAAGAGAAACAAAATGCTACCCGAAGAATGAGAGTATCGCAGTGACGGATACATCTGCAGAAATCAGTCTTCAGGGCCTCATGGACCATACTGCATAACGCATTACTTCTCTGCAGAAAGAAATTTTGCTAACTTTGCCCGTAGAGAAGAGACAAAACCTGCTCCTGCTAAGCAAATGGGGCTTTGATGGATCGACTCAGAAAGAATACAAACAAAAATGTGAAACAGCTAATTCTTCTGACTCTAATATGTTTATGAGTTCCACTGTTCCGCTGAGATTAATTACTGCAGACAAAACCACTGTTTTGTGGCAAAATGATCGCCCATCTTCTACGAGATACTGCAGGCCTATAAGATTTCAGTTTAAACACGAAACGGCTGAGCTATCAAAAATTGAAAAGTCCCACATAGACTCTCAGATTGAAAATTTGCGACCATATTCATTCGAAGAGCTCAACATGATCATAAAGCATACAATGCTCTTCACAATGGTGGACGGCAAGTTATCACAAGTATTATAGTTACGGTGACCATACATACTTATTTTAGTAGGACAGTACTTTCTTTTCTGCCAGTGTCCTAAGGTCCTTAATAGAAGCATGAAGTACACTAAAATGTACTTTCTTTTTCTTGAAGATGCAAATATCGCAAATAGGTATACCAAAATATTTATTGTTTATTTAAAAAGAATGCTTATCGGTGATTCACTGATCATGATGCAATAACGACGTTAAGAAGTTGTTGAGAATGTTCGCGTAGTTTGTTTCCCGAACGTTCCAGTCCGCCCTCGATTATCCTAGACGCACAGCCCAGAATGCCCGCGACTGGAACGTGCGAGAATCGAAGCGAAGTTTAGCGAGCCGCATATAAATAGCGACAGCGCTCGGACTAAGACTAAACAAGTTCAATTCTACACGAGTTCTACCGTTCGACAGCAAGCGAACATATTATTTGTTAATTGTTTTTGTTGAATGCAGTCTGGTTTTCTGTGCTGGTTTCGCTTACTAAAAAGCAACGTCGTTTGATTTCAGTTACCTACTTGTGCATTATTTGCGTAAACATGGCACCGCCTCGAAGAAAGTGTCATTTTAATTTGGAGTTACAGAAAGAATATCCGTTTATGAAAATAAAAAATTAATTGAGTCCGCATATTGTGTACTGTGAAATTTGTAGAAGTTTCCAACAGTGGTCGCAGCAATATTAAGGCTCATCTAACCAAGAAAAAGCATACATTAGCTGCAAATACGAAGTCTAAAAGCGCTACACTAAACACTTTTTTCAAAAGTGAAAACTTCAGCTCTAAAAATATGTTAATTGCAGCCAAGGAAGGTACTTTCGCGTATCATACGATCAAGCATCAGCAGAGTTTTAGATCTTTGGATTGCACATCAAAGCTAATAGCGAACATGTTTGAGCCCAAATTTATGGCAGCTCGAACCAAAACTGAAGCCATTGTAAAAAATGTTTTTGCTAAAGAATCCCAGTTGCGATTGGAACTTGATCTACACAAAGCACATTTTGTTAGCATCATGATCGATTCGTCCAACCACAAAGAAACTAAAATAGTACCTTTGTTGGTGAGATACTTTAATTGTGAAAAAGGTATTCAAGTGAAATTACTTCAGTTGCAAGACTTACCTGGTGAAACATCAGAACAGTTAAATAGTTATGTGTTTAATACTTTGAAAACCCACAATTTAGTGGACAAGTGTATTGGATTAGCTGCTGATAATACCAATACAAATTTTGGAATGAAAAGAAAGGGAGTGAACAACCTATTTGCAAAATTGAATGCTTCTCGTGGCAAACCTCTGGTTGGCATTGGTTGTGTTGAACACATTTTGAACAATTGCGTACAAAATGCTACGGACGTCTTACCAATTGACGTTGAGGTTATTGTTGTTAAGTTATTTAAGCATTTCTATATTTATACAGTGAGAGTAAATCAACTTAAACAATTCTGCGACTTTGTTAATGTTGAATACAAAAGATGTTATCATTTTCTAAAACAAGATTTTTAAGTCTGATGCCCGCAATTGAACGAATTCTACAAATGTACGAACCGTTGAAAGCATACTTTTGTCTATTGAAAATTGTCCAATGATTTTGAAGCAATTTTTGAGTGTCGCACCAGCGAAATTTGGATGTGGTTTGTACACAACATTGCTTCTATGTTTCACAAAGTCATATTAAAGGTAGAGGGTGACAAAATATGCGCAACAGAGGCCGCTCTAGAGTATTTCGATCTTCAAAATAAGCTTGAAAATCGTTTGAATGAATTATTTTTGCCGCTTAAAGTAAGAGAATCCCTTTTACAACTTGACAATTGGGAAGGTAGTTTAAACTATCGAGATGACTTCATCTCACAGGTTAGATTATTTTATTGAAATTGTGTGAGTTACTTGAAGAATTGGAGTACAAATTTAAATGAATTAAGGCTCTTTGAATGGATAAATTTGAGAAACCAAGTTTCATGGAATCAAATTTTGTGTTCATGTGCTGCTTTTAAAGACTACTTGGGTTCGACACTGAATGAGGACGAACTCTTCGATGAAGTTAGTCTATTACAAGCTAAACTGTCAGAAGATAAAATTGCCGAGTGGAACTCGAAAAATATAGCTACCGAAGATCGATGGGTTGAAGTATTTAAATGGAATCAAGGGTCTGGATCAAGTGAAGATTTCAAAAATTGTGAGATTTTATGTCAGTTTATTTTTTGTCTTCCTGGATCAAGTCCGTCAATTGAGCGACTATTCTCTAATATTAATAACTACTGGAGTGCAGAAAAATCGCAAATGAAAATATCGACACTAGAAGCTGTGATGCAAGTGTACACAAACTTCGATGAGACTTGCAGTGAAATGTTCCAGTTTTTGAAGACCAGAAAGCAAATTTTGGAATCTATCCTAAGCTCTCAAAAATACGATTGGCACAAAGGTGACCCCACTGATGGCGTTGCAGGCACGTCAAAATAATTAATAACATTACACATTTCTGCCAGAGTATTTTATGTGTTTGTATTTTTTCTAATATAGCCATTGGAATATAGGTACATATATTACGTATATGCATGTGTCATTAAAAATTATTTTATTTTTTATTCTCATTTTGATGCTTGGCTATGTCACTCTACATTTAGTTCTTTGATTTGTCCGTTTTTATCTATTCCTAATACAAATTTTTGTTACTTTTTATTTCTGTACTTATTTTTCTGAAAATAAATATGGTCACCCAAATTATAGTGCCAAATTAGAAAACTTTGACGCAGAAGCTCTTCAACTTCTATTGCCACCAAAAACCATTGAAAGTGATGATGATAATGATGATGTTTGACAAATGGTTGAATATAAATATATTTTTCAAAATACACGTAAATAATACGTAATGATTGCAAATGTAATTCTTACATTTTCTATTTTTCTTTAGTTTTTTGTTATTAACGTTAAAAGTTTGTACATTTTATTTTTTGAGTCTTATTTTTTTGGTTCCTTTTAAATAAAATATTTTGTTAATAGTTTTTTTATTAATTTTTTTATTCGTACAAAATAATTTATTCCGAGATTAAGAGTCAGCTGCCCCGGTGTGGCTGGCACAAATGTATTAATACCAATTATAAAAGAAATCTGACTAGCAGTCCTCGAAGGCTCAGTGGGTTAGAGTGAATTGAATAAACCGTAGAATACTGGTTCGGATCTGGAAAGAGTAAATTTTTTTTTATTCAATAAACATTTGTATTTAAGAAAATTACAGATATGAAGAAGTTATAATTTAAACCTAATAACCCTACGAAAGTGTTTTAAGTTTTATTTTTCATTTACTCGTTTTTTATTGAATCAACTGAAGTAAGAGAGGATGGGAAAAGGTTTCTAGTCGGCTGAGTCAAATTTTTAATAAAGGGCGCCGTATTTTTCTGTATAGAATATACGCCTTTGCATTATGTCATAAAATTAACATGTGCAATACGAAGTCGTCTTTTAATAAAGAAACATTTTAATACCCAGACAAGCATTTAATTTAGTAAGTATTCCTGAATTCTGTTTATAATAATAATCAAACTTTGGTACATGAAAGAGAGTAATTTGATATCTTAATTAAATATTTTTTTGCTGTTCAATAATTTACGTTTCATCGCATCAAAAGTTGAACCATAAATCACAATATTGAAATATTACCTTCATAATTTGGTATTTTCTTTAAGCTTCTTACCTTATGAATGATCATACGTTGAGGGTAGGTTAGTCTTTATTGATTTTATCTCGTAGTTATTTATTTCCTGTAAGGTTTACATTAAAATTACTTTCCCCTCGGCTCTTTAATGTATGCCTTGTAAATAAATTAAAAAATCTATAACGAAATTCGATCCCATTACGGATGCTTTATGATTATGCATGGCGTCCTGTTAATTAGTTTAATTAGATTTAGACCCTTCGATACCATACCTTTTGAACAGCAAATTTATATTAAGCATTTTACAGAAAGTTTGGTAAGTGTTACAAATTCAAACAAAAACAGATAATGGACGATTATTCCTAAATAGTAATATACCGTTTTCTTTATCAATACATTAAAAGTATAAATACAACAGGTTTCATTAAATCTGCTCTACTATTAATCTTATTTTTAATTCAACAATATCTGACCGAGAAGCTCAACGCTTCAAGGTATAATATAAATGTAAAACATTTAAAGAGGTACACTATTAAAATAAAAGCACAAGTCTGCTCGGTTTTATTACACTTTTTTTCAATTTTATTGAAATTTTGAAGCATTCTCTCCATTTAGCATTCATACGTACACGTGCACAAAATGATAAGATACCTATAGATCTTTTAAAACAAAAAACAGTATTATTTTACATAAAATTACAAAATTAAATTACTGTGAATATACACAGAATAATACTTAAATTTGATAACACTGTAAATAAGCTCAACAAAAAAAAATTTACTTTGAACAAATGGACCAATTCAGTTGAAATTTGATCAGGATTAGTATTTTTAGATAAATGATCCCACTAATTTTGCTTGTACTCGGACCACCCCTTAAAGGGGTTTACAATATCACGTAACCTTTACTTTTCCTTTTTTTAGACTT
This sequence comes from Vesta saturnalis, assembly GCA_036346205.1. Classification (NCBI taxonomy): domain Eukaryota; kingdom Metazoa; phylum Arthropoda; class Insecta; order Coleoptera; family Lampyridae; genus Vesta; species Vesta saturnalis. Next base: position 1,327,861 of record JARFJB010000683.1, read on the forward strand.
ATTTTTGATCAAATAAGACAATTAATTTTTGCTTTATATTTCCGAATAAATAGATTACTTGAGTTAAAATTTGGTCACGAGTAATAAGTAGCCTGGGCCAGTCCATAAAAACTTTGTTAGGTCTACTCGGGGCCGGTTTTACCATTAGGCAAACCTACACAATCGCCTAAGGCGTTCGGAGACAAGGGCGCGATCGAAGCCCTCAAACGAACACGAGTTGCCAGCATTACAAACGCGAAAAGGCGAACACAAAAAAAACTAATTGAATGAATATTCAAGAAATATATTTCGGTTGCTTAATATGATTACAGTGAACAACTGAATAATTACTTTTATCACAAAAAAAAAGTTTATTAGCAATGAAAAACCTCATTATTTAAAATAAATAAAAAAAAACTTCCCTGAAATGTTTTGTGTGCGAATCGCTACTGATTCAATGAATCATCGTGTACGGAGTTCGTCGACTTACATCTCAACCTTCTTTGCGGGCGGACACGTTATAAGGTTGTCGCGGGTTGCTATTGCTAAACACTTTCAGAGGTGCTGGGTAGGTAAGTAAATTTTCAATTTAATTACTTCCACATCCAACGGATGGGAAATACTGCATCGCTGAAAAAATTTTCTAACATTTTTGTTTACTCAATCGCTGTAAAATGTTCGAAAACTCCCAAAAACGAAATTTGAGCAAAATCTTGTCTGTGCGTCTGTCTGTGAGTGTTAACCTTCGATGGACTTCATTTAGACTGTATGGTGGTCAAGTGCAGGGTTAATCCACTATCACTTTTTAAAACCAGGTGAAACAATAACTGCTCAGAAGTACTGTACGGGGTGTCTCATTTTGGTTGAAATTGTAGGATATCTCGTTTACGAGCAAAGATAGAAGGATGTGGTTTTCGCGACCCTGTTCTACTTTTTCGTGAAACGAAAGATGCCACAGATATAATCGTCATAGTCCTGTTAGTATTTGAGATACAGGGCGAAATTCAAAATTTGCACATTTTAAGCACCCATCGTAACTGCTTTGCCTTGTAATTTATAGAAATAGTGAAAAGTGGCTTTTATACAGAATTTTCCGTAGAATTTATTGGCGTGCATAGTTTTCTCCACAAAAAGTCAGTTTCTTCGAAACAAAAGTTTTTTGTTACTGGAACAGCCTGTATATTTTTATATTATTTAATAGAGCTTACGCTCAGATTTCAAAAAATATATATTGTGTGCCACTTCTTTTGCTTTATTAACCTCAAAAATGAATGTTACATTAATTTGACATTTTGATCATATAATTGGCCATGAAACCTATAAACTCAGTATAAAAGCGTATTTTCTTGAACGTCCAAGATATATTTGAGTATTAAAAAGGGACTACTAGATTCTTACTGTTTTATTGTAATTGTAAGTATGTAAATACGCGATTATAATAAATGTAAGGATTTTTACGCAGAAATGCAAAAATAATAACAAAAAATTATGCAAATTAGATACAATAGTTTCTAAAACATATTCAAACTGGCAATTTTTTTTTAATTGGGTAAAATCATTGAGTAAAAAATCATTTTCAGTCAACGGTAAAATACATCTTACAGATTCAGAAAAAAATATTAATGGCAATAAAAATTATAAAGAATACTTTATATCTAAATTTATAAGTAGGCTGGGCCTAGCCTGATCTAAACGTAATTAACCTATCAAATACGATTGAAATTATGTTTGTTCATTGTGCAAAATATGGCAGAAAATTTTGAAAACTTTGAAAAATATGATATCCTGATTTTCTTTGATCCGAGTAATGAAAACGCCGACGCAGCAATACATTTGTATTTTAACAGTTAAATGTAGTTTCCTTGGTATTGATTTTGATTAATAAGTAACTTTGTAGATTTTCCGAACAGAGACAACCTAGTAAAATTACGTTTTATAGATCAAAAAAAATTGATTAATTATGGATCATTCTCTAAACCCAGGTCAAAAAAATATAATAAAGAAAATCGAAAGAATGATGAGGTTACCGTTTTAGTCAGTGTGGAGAGTAATCCTTTTAAGTTCTTGCAGAACTATAGAAAGTAGTATTGGAGTTTCGAAAACAAGAATCCAAAGAACACTTCGCGACCATAAATATAAACCATATAAATTTAGGCTTGTTCAACATCTACATCCTGGTGACGCTGAATATTGTTCAGTTGGTACTTAAACATGTTAAATATAGTATCCAATTTGGGAAGAAATGTCATATGGTCAGACGAGGCACATTTTAGCAATTCAGGTTTCTTAAACAGGCACAATAGCAGATTCTGGTCTCAAGAAAATTCCTGCTTTATATTAGGATCAAAAATAGAATTTTACATTTTCGAAGGGAACTTATCCGCTGCTAGTTATTTGGACATTTTAGAAATAGTTGTGCCTGAAATATTAGATGATATTCCTTTAGCTCGCTTGACCCAAATTCATTTCCAACAGGATGGAGCCCCATCTCACAATGCGCAAATTATACACTTATAGATGTCATCTACCCAAAGCGACTGGGGTCAATGGGGTATGAGGAAAGGGGGTAAGTACCCCTTTCGCAAATTTTTATTTTTTAAAATTTTTTTCCTTTTAATATGTGATTAGTAATATAATTGTGAAAATACCATTAGATAGGAAATCAAATTCCTCACAAAAAGTGTTTTTTCAATTTTTTTCGAAAATTTTGTCATTTTCGAAATATTTCCAAAAAACTCGATTTTGGAACACGTCCACACGATTTTTTTGAAATTTTGTTATTGAATAGACAATCTAATGTCTGATCGAAAAGCATCCTTGTAGTTTTTTTGTAACGTTAATCGTTTTCGAGTTATTTCCAAAAAACCGATTTTTTGATGTGTAAGTATAGATACAATTTGCGATTTTTTTTATATTAATTAAACAGCCGTTATTGCCCTCTGTGTAGAGGATTTCTACAGCGTGATCATGGGCACGCACACTATATAACCACAGTACGTACTATACGGGGTGTTCCATAAATATACCGCGAAACTTTTAGGGGTGGTAGGGGACATCAAAACACACATTTTTTGCTTTATAAACATAGTCCGAAAACGCTCCGTTTTCGAGATACAAGATGTTGAAGTTTCTTAAAAAAATAGTTTTGTTTATTATAAAAAAAAATTTTTTTATAAAAAACGTTGTATTTCATTTCCTGTTGGCTATTTGATAAAATTTGATGACGCATCATTTAGGAAGAAGACTTGATCTATCGAGCAGAAATTTTTACAGTTTGTAAAGTTTTGCCAACAGACTACCCCCAAGGGTCGTTCCAATATAAATACAATCAGTTTTTTATTTATTTATTTTTGAAAAAATAGACCAATTCAGTTGAAATTTGATCAGGATTAGTATTTTTGGATAATAAATGATCCCACTAATTTTTTTTGTACTCAGATTTATTTTCGAACAACGTAACAATTGTTTTTTGTTTATTTTTCCGAATAATAGATTAATTGAGTTATCTTTGGTCATAAGTAGTAGCTAGAGACATTCCAGTGTCCCTTAAATTTTGGGAATCTTTTAAGGGGTCTTCATAAAAACTAACAAAGTATAGTTGTTTTGTCTACTTCTCCATATGCTCTCGAAATATACGCTAACGTTATGCGCCTAATTGCATTTCATGATAGTTGAGTCCGCATATAAACTAAAAAAATGCACTTGTTTTCTCAAAAATTGTTTAACCAAATAAGATTAGGTATGATAATGGTCCCAGCCTACAGTGGACGTAGGATATAATGTGGCTTTGGAGGTGAACTGCCCTAACCCATACTAACACAATTTTAAGTTAGCGCAGTTATAAATTCTTCGTCACTGGAAATATACATTATTTGTTTTAATGAAAAGAGTCAATTACTGAGTAAATACATGAGCACAAGAATGTAACTAAAAATAAAGTGACTGATAAAAAGATAATGTTTCAATGTCATGGGAACTACATACTACCGTTAATTTAGATCCAACGACGAATTCTGATAAAGTTGTGGTAATTTGAATATAAACTTCTCTTCTAGAAGCGGACTTTTTAACTACTGTTGACCAAAATTCGGAATCACTAAGCCTTTATTTAAATTCAGTTTTAACTAGTTTAGAGTGCGGCCATCTTCACATCTATTTTTGTTTGTAGTCCTTGATTTGGAACGTCTTGAAATCCAAAAATTCGGAATAATATAATTATTAATAATCTAATTCCTTTATAGAACGGTTTTTAGACTTCTAAAAATCAACGAACTACCGGGTTACAAAGGTCAATAAACTTTGGAATTTGTTTCTTAGCAGGTGACCTTGAGGGAGTCAATAAACTTTGGGCTAAGACCTCCTCTCGTTTCCTGGAACTGGTTCTATTTTTAGATTTCTAAGAATAGACCAACATCCTATTTAAGTCAATGAACTTTAGCTTAAGTTAGTGACCTTGAATAGGCCAATAAACTTTGAACTGGTTCTATTGCTAGGTTATCTAAGGATCACCATGTACCTCTCCCGCTCTTTTATCTTTGACCCACTTCTAAAGGTCAATGAACTTTGGGGTTCGATTTTTAGATCTCTAAGAATTGTAATATGATACACATGAAAGCCAGTGAGCTTTGACCAAGGTCACGTCAAAGTAAGCATGACCTTTACCTTGACACATTTTATCTCACTCACACTTATTGTAAGTCCCTATCTGTCTGTCTCTTTCTTACACATGTAAATTCCCTAAGTGGGCCACGATACCCATAGCTATCCTACTGTCGTACACACGTCCAGAATTATAGCAAAAAAAGTGGTAGCTGACGATGTAATAATGGCATAGAATAACCAATGAACGTTGACGTTGACACTGTGTTAAATTATGCTTCTCACATATGTGGAGGAGTAAGTATGGGTAAACAAAAACGGAGCGTTTAGTGGAGTAAATCTTTTAAAAGGCACTACGTAACAAAAACCGCTTACATGGCAATGATTTCTGCACAAAGCAGGACTGAAAAACACGATTACATGCAGTGTATGGATTGAAAAGGAAAGAAGCGAACAGTAAGGATAAATAAAAGAGAATTAAGAGAGGCAGAAGAAGAGAAAAAGTAGAAAGATTTTGAAAGAAATAAGAAACCTTTCTGGAAATGGATAAGAAATGCAAGACAGCATGGGCTTTTGTAGGGTCTCTGGTAAGGTATTTAAAGAAGTTTTGGTTAATAGAGTACGTGCAATAACACAGAGCAAGATTGGAAAAAGTTAAGGTAGCGTCATACCAAACAGGGGATGCGCGGATTATATAGTTGCTCTCCAGCAGGTTAAACCGTGTTTAAATGTAAAGAAAAATGTGTACGGTGCGTTTGTAGACTGGAGTATTTTGAGTGAGTAACTGTCTAGTATATGGAATTTGGGCAGCATACGACGGTAACCGATCCTATGTCGCGAAAGAGTCAATACTTTAAGATAGAGCAAGGTTGTGCTTTAGGCAAGCATGTACTAATGCAAATGATTCAGTGGTCAATGACGTGCATGTTCTGGTGCATGCTGATAGTAAATTTTACTTTGCAAAATTCCAAATAATGCTGATGAAGCTTGATGAAGTATGTGAAAGTGTGGATTTAAAAGTAAACTTGGGCAAAACGAAGCTAGTAGTGTTCAACTGTGAATACAAAAAAGGGTGGTGTGTTTACCCTGCACCATGAGATTGTAGAACAAGTTGATTAAGTGGGTAGAATGTTTACTGTAGATTTTAGAATGAATGGTGAAGTTGACAGCATGTAGACTATGTTTAAACGTGACTGTATGGGCATAGCAGCAAAACGAGCGATATAAAATAGCGTTTGTCTCGTCAGTACTGAATGAAAGTGAGGTTTAGGTTAGAAAAAACACGAAAACAATGTAATCGTTCTAGGAGTGAGATGTCTGCTGAGCGTATGAACAAAATGAGAATGGGATGAATTAGGACATTATGAATGAGTTTGGTGTGAAAAATACGATAGGAGGTCGGTATGAAAAAAGTACACTTTGTTAGTTTGGTAACATTGAATAAATCAACGGAGAACGAATGATAAACCGGACACATGTAGTTATAGTTAAGTGTAAAACCTCGAAGGTTGTGGTTGACTGCAATATAAAGTATGACTAACAGGAGCAAAATATTGAATTTTAGGAATGGAAGGAAGTGTCAAAACCAGCACATGAATCTTGTGAACCCAAATAAGTATGCCAAAATAGGACGATACGGAGAAAAATTGTTCATCGTGAGTAAATACAAGAAGTAAGGTACGGTTTCCGTCTATCCTGTAAGGAAATGGCGTGCTGAGTATGTACAAGTATGGATGAATAGAAAACAATAAGTTCTCTTTGCCAACCATCATCGGTATATTTTTCACATTAGTGATATATAACACTATCCAAAACTGACGATTGCAAATTGTACGAAATTTTGTTGACATACCTAATGCTTTAGATAAATGAACGCGTAATCAACAAGTGCTTCGTTCGAATTTAAAACAATTTATTTAGATTTAAATAAATCATTTAAGCTAAAATAACGAAAATAACAAATACATAACTATCCTTTGTAAATTAAGAACATTTTGACGAGGCATGTCCAATTGAAGCTGAAGTAATAGCCAAAATGCTATTCTAGAGATGTAAATAAAAGTATTGAAAATGATAAGCCTTCTTTGCCGAACATCACCCATGTTTTAGATTTGTTAGGCGGTATTTTTCACATTTAACAAACTATTATCGAAAACTTGTACGAAATTTTACTGACATCAAATCGTTTAAATAGCCATCCCAAAATGTATTTTATGAACTAAAGCTGCATTTGTGTAATTTAAAAATGATTATCATCAAAGTGCAGCAATTGTTAAAAATGTAAATACTCTAAACCAAGTAAATAATCGTTAACAATAATAGTAACTGCTTCGTTTTAAAAGCAAAATAGCGGCTTTTCCACCACTCCTGTCCAGTTTCCCCTATAAATACCAGACAGCCCATTTCCCAACATTTCTTATACTTATACTCTTACCTTTTACTCGCATTCTCACGAATATTTATTTTACCTGTGCATTGATTGTGAATCCTGCGAACCCAATTTTATTCTATATCCTGGTACCTGTCCTTGTTATTTCTTTCCGCCAAATTCTTGCCAGCATCCAGTTCGACATAATTAATACCCTATCCCTCAAAACAGTGAACTGAAAACTCGTTTCAAATATACTTCTTCGGTATAAGTACCCGAAAATCATGTAAGGGACGCTCTAGTACCGTTTCTTTGCTAACGTGAGTTTCGGCTCCGAAGGTAAAGCAATGTTACGTCGTGAGCTATACCCTTCCCCTTTCAGAAAGCGTTTTCTCGTGAACGACAGCATCCCGTTTTCTTCTCCTCCAACTCTAGGACACTTTTACCCCGGGTTGGTATGTTCCCAATTACAAGGGAGTGCCCTATATAGCAATCCCGTCCTCTCTCCCCACACAAATAAAAATACAAAAAAAATTTGATCTCTCATCATCCTTCAATTTCACCACCATCTACCCTGCCATACCCCCACCAGCACACCATTGTATTTCGTTCATACAATTCCACATACCTATGTTTTCACCACGTTTACCTGCATTAACTTTAAATAATTTTTTTCCTTTTTGAGATTGTGTATTTAAAATAATTTCCCTCATTAATCCCCAATCCAGTCAATATATCCACGACCAAAACATCAATCCTCCCATTAAAATCATATTATAATACAAAGCTTTCATTTTCATTCATAAAGTTTTCCGTTACAATAAACACGTTTCATTGTTGATAACAAAGCATAAGCATTTTTTACATGTCAATATTATAACTAATATCCAATTTAGGAAATTAAACACAAATCCTTGTCATTTAGAGATGTACCCTCATTTATTATAACATTTACGTCAATCAATTTGATTTAATAACCCCATGATCATACTGCTCATATGAAAGATAAATGAAAATTTCAACTTACCATACTCAGCGCTAATCCAACTTCCCTACTTAAATCACGGTCACGTTGGTGCACATTACGAGTAATTTGTATAATCACACTTATTAAGTGTTATCATAAATCACCCTGACACTGAAAGCTTTATTCCACGTGTAAACAATCTCATATGTTACAATAACACATTAACCAGCAGCTAGGGCCACTTTCAGCGGGACTTTTGAATCAAAGAAGAAATTCGCAGCCGGGACCCAAGAGGGCATACTCGCCCTAATTAACGAATTGTATTTTAGTCAGCTGTACAATAAATTAATAATTATTATAGAACTTGGAATTGAAGTAAATAAACATAACATTTGAAAATTCTTCTTTTATACAGATAGGCAACACACCCCACTAGTTGTGAACTTGGTGATATACCCCACACCAAATATTTAACTTTTAATTATTCATAATATAATTATTTTTACAACAGCAATTAGGGGCAGTACAACAATGCCTGTCGTGAATGTTGGTGCTCGAGCGTTATCGTATTATATTACTTACTTATTATGTTCTGTTCATACCGACAATAATTATTATCCTCATAACTGTTACGTGTTTCTTTTTATTTTAGACTACCGGCATTTCACAACACCATTTCGACAACAGGACATTAAGTACAACAAAACCTTCCACAAACAACACTAGGCCACATCACTAGACCAACAACAACCGCAAATTACCGCATTCACTACGACCATACATGGAATTTCAAATACAACAGCTCCCGCCGCGAAGAAAGGTGCCCAATGTTGAGTATTATCGTGTTATTTTACTTAGCTTTCATATACTGTTCGTACCGACAATCATTATTATCCACATAACTGATACTTGTTACTTTTATTTTAGATTACCAGCATTCCACAACTCCAATCCGACAACAGGGCATTAAGTACAACAACACTTTCCACAAACAATGCTGGACCACATCCGCAGAGCAACGACAACCACAAATTTCTTCATTCAACTTGACTATACATGGGATTAATACTACAATAGCACCTACTGTTAACAATCACGCTACAGGTTGAGTATTATTGTACCACTTTACTTACTTTTCTTGTTCTGTTACTATCCGCATATCGACAATCAAGATTATACACATAACTGATACTTTTTCTTTTTATTTTAGACTGTCAGCATTCCACAACACCAGTCCGACAACAAGACATTAATTACAACAACACTTTCCTCAAACAACGCTGGGCCACATCCGCAGACCACCAACAACCACAAATTGCCTCATTCAACATGACTATACAATGGATAACAACCACAATAGCACTCACTGCGAAGACTGGTGCTACAACTTGAGTATGCGTACCATTTTACTTACTTTCCTTGTTCTGTTAGCATCGAAAATCAATATTATTCACTTAACTGATACTTGTTTCGCTTTACTTTAAACTACTAGTTTTACATAACACCAATCCGACAACAGGACATCAAGTACAACAATACCCTCCAGAAACAACGCTAGACCACATCTGCAGACCAGCAACAACGACAAAGTTTCGCATACAACGTGATCATTCACGCGATTACAGCTACAATAGCACCCACTGTAAAGACTGGTGCTACAGGTTAAGTATTATCGTATCATTTTGCTTACTTTTTATGTTCAATCGTTATTACCTACATAACTGATACATGTTTCTTTTTATTTCAGACTACCAGATTTCCACAACACCAATCTGACCACAGGACATCATGTTCAACAACGCTTTCCACAAACAACACTAAGCCACATCTGTAGAACAACAACAACTGCAAATTACCGCATTCCATATGATCATACATCCGGCACTACAGATACAACAGTCGAGAAGACTAGTGTCCGATGTCGAGTGTTATAGTACTATTTTACTTACCTTTTATGTTCTGTCCATACCGACAATAATTATTATCCATGCAACTGATACTTATTGCCTTAATTTTAGACTACCCGCATTCCACAACACCCAACAGGACATTAAGTACAACAACACTTTCCACAAGCAACACTTTGACCATACGTGGCATTGCAAATACAACAGCTCCCGCCGAGAAGACCGGCGCCCAAGGTTAAGTATTATCCTATCATTTTACTTACTTTTCATGTACTGTTGATACCGAAAATCATTATTATCCACATAATTGATACTTGTTTCTTTTTATTTTAGACTACCAGATTTCCACAACGCCAATCCGACAACAGGACATCAAGTACAATAACGATTTCCGCAAACACTAGGCGTCATTCATAGACCAACAACAACCACAAATTACCGCATTCAATATGACTATACATGGCATTACAAATACAATAGCACCCGCCGCTTACTTTTCATACCGACAATCATTATTATACACATAACTGATACTTGTTTCTTTTTATTTTAGACTACCAGATTTGCACAATACCAATCCGACAAGAGGACATCAAGTACAACACCTTCCACAAACAACGCTAAACCACATCCGCAAACCAAAAACAACCACAAATTTTCGCATTCAACATCACCATACATGGGAGTACAACTACAACAGCACCCACTGCGAAGATAGGTGCTACAGTTTGAGTATTTTCGTACCATTTTACTTACTTTTCATGTTTTGTTAATATCGGCAATTATTACCATCCACATAACTGAATGCATGTTTCTTATTATTTCATACTACCAGATTTCTACAATTTTAGTCCGAATAATTATTATCTACATAACTGATACTTGTTTCTTTTTATTTGAGACTACCAGCATTCCACAATACCAGTCCGACAACACGACATTAAGTACAGAAACAACGCTGGACTCCATCCGCAATCCAACAACAACCACAAATTTCCTCATTCAACACGGCTATACATGGGATTACAACTACAATAGCACTGCGAAGACGGGCGCCCAATGTTGTGTATTATCGTATTATTTTACTTACTTTTCATGTACTGTTCATACCGGCAATCATTATTATCCACATAATGGTACTTTTTATCTTAGATTAATAGATTTCCACAACGTTAGTCCGACAACAGGACATCAAGTACACTTTCCACAAACAACGCTGGATCACATCCGGAAACCAAGAACAACCATACATTTCCTCATTAAAAATGACCAAACATGGGATTACAACTACAATACCAACCACTGCGAAGACTGTTGCTACAGGTGGGGTGCCATTTTACTTACTTTTCTTGTTCTGTTAATATCGACAATCAATATTATCCACATAACTGATACTTGTTTCTTTATATTTCAGACTACTAGATTTTCAGAACATTAATCCGACAACAAGACATCAAGCACTACAACGCTTTCTACAAACAGCAATAAACCACATCCGTAGACCAACAACCAAATTAAGTACTATACAACTACAACAGCGAAGAGGATCTGAACATTCTGAGCAGCGCACCACACAACCCTACTATTGTATGTATAGAAAACCATACATTGTTCAATTTCTAAATTGTAATAATCTGGAATCAAACCTTAAGTATGTTACAATTTAGGATTCCAAGAAACAACACTCATTTAGCAGCTTCTATCGATACAAAAACTAGAATTAATCTGCATTTTTGTGTAAGATTTCAGTCGTTTGTATCAATTGAAGACGATGTTGATATTCTTAACTGCTCAACTAACCAAATTAAACGTCTTCTAATTACTTTTACTACTCTGTAAAACTTACAGTCATAGCTCTAGTTTTAAATCTTATTTAACTAACATTTGTTAACATCACGCTTCGTTGGCCTCCTTTCTAATCGGACTATCCTGTCTGATAAAGAGAATAATTTACTAATAATGTTGATAATATAGAATAACAATGAATGTAAGTTGCGTTTGCGAATGCTGCTTGAATTATAGAGTCCAATGCACAAAATTGTTTTACACTTCATTTATGTGCAATATAGTAGAACTATTAATCATTATTTGAACAAAAACCCCAAATCACAGTTGGATAAGTTTTAAAAAAGTCACTTACTGTAATCTGTTGTGAGGAGGCGAAATTATTTTGTGATAAATGGAGCAGTATGAATAAATTTGACTAAATACGAAGTTAAGATGATGCATTATGAGGCAAATGACAGTTGTTACGGTCACCGAAAATACTTCGCAAGAGAAATGTAAAAAAGTAGACTAATATGGTCCCATACGGTTCAGTAAGATTGGTTTCGTCCCCTGCGGAAAACACAATGTGTGTGATACCGCGGACTCAGATTTGACAACTTGACGTCCCATTGAAATACACAAAAAGGAAACGTTTTCTTTACAGAGTCGTGGTGTTGGCAGGCAACACAAACGTTCCGTCACCCTACGGAAAGTGAACTCTACTACCTTCCTCAAGGAAGCATTATACTTCCTTTTACACCCCAAGTGCGATGTTATCGCTTTGTTGCGGAACGTTTTTCTGTTGAAAGTCATACCGATACGTTCAGCGATTACATGTAAGAATGTTAGTAAAGTTAATTCCAATAATCCATAGAAACGAAATTACTTTATTTGTAAAACATATTATATATCAAAAATTCGAAAATCTAAAACTGTCATAAAGCGTTCAAACTTAAACTGGGACACAAACAAACCTCGACGGCAACTCTTCATTTTTCTAATCATTTACAAATTTACATCCGCACGTGTAACATTCACATTCTCCCATTTTGGCAAGCAATTTAACTAAGGGTGTTGATCGAAAAGCGGTTTGTGCTAAATCATGTATCTACACATATAAATGAATGACAAAACTTCAGTTATCGCGTTGTTCGACATCACTTGTTTTCGCCCAACCCTTAATTTTATTCCCATTAATTTATTGTTTCTGTTAACATAATCAAATGTTTCCCAATTTTAATTCCTTTTACAATGCTCTGTTTGTTAATTGGTATATATTCCAAGCCAGACCTTTTTACGCCTCTATACAACAAAATTTTGTAGTTTAATTTACTTTTTTAGATTGAATAATCCTTTGCAAATGGAGCAAAAGGAATGAACATTTCATTTTCAGTAGATTAGCATTACTGCCGTTATTTGTGCACCAATGGTCAAGTTTTGCATGTTAAATTATAAATTATTAATTTCTTTAAAACTAAATCTGAACATAAACGAGTAGCTATAAACTGGGACTTGTTTCCGATACAAAACGATGTCATGAGATGTCGCATCAATCTGAACACCGCCTGCGAATGGAAATGTCGCTGAAGAGGTTTTGATATATCACAAATTTTGTTTTCGTATTCATTCTAACAATATTATCACGTAGACGCGCAATCTACACATTTTATCGCTTTAGGAGCTAGATCTCTCATGTTTCACTAAAAATATTGGCTGTCTTCATCAAAGGGTATCGGAAACCATAAACTAATCTTCTCAATTGACAAATGATGAAAATTTATACTCAATACTGAAGTAGCATTTTAGTTTTCCACTTAAGACTTAACTATAGCTTAAAACTGCACAAATTAAAGGATTTTTCTTAACTGTAGTGTCAAGTTTTGCTCATAAATTATTTTTCTAAAGTACCAAATAGAAAAGCATAATTATTGGCGCCATTTTGAGACTCGGAAATCGTGTCACATTCTCAGAGTTGTCGCATACACCTGCACACGTAATTACTTTATTTCTCTTTGCTAGTGTGGAACACTGAATCTGTGACAGAACCTGCAACAAACCAATACACCCACATAGCACACAAATAAATGTAATATCACCGAACGCGTTTAAATAGCAAAGCTATCATCAGTGGTTTTATTTGTGTAGTACATGGGAGTATTGTTTGTGTTACTTTACTTCTCCTGAAATTCTGAAACTGTTAATTGCTGGCACGTTCTAGTTTGAGACGTGTGTAATTTGATTTCGCGTATTTTAGTCTACATTCCCAATTTTTTAGTAAATTGTATACAAATGTACCTACATAATAATTTTACCCTAAGTAAAACCTCTGTGTTACGCGATGGGCTCTTGTAAATAATTCTTATTACCTATTCTCTAATTAAATTCTAATTTTGATGGTAAAAATAATCATTTAACCCATCGTTAGATATCTTTATTTACTTATTTGTACATTGAAATTAATTTGATAACATAAATTGCATAAAAATTTACAATTAGCGGTAATAATTAGATTGATAAGAAATGACATTCTCCAAAATATGGTAAATTGAAGAGATACGTGCATTTAAAGTGTTTATGTTTAATTTTAATTAAACGGACCAAATTAACTGGGATATAACCCAACGCCCTGCTTGATGACATCTGCCTCTTTGAGGACATCGAAGCAGGTTAGTCTGCAATTACATTCATTTCACCTGGTTGTCGAGAAAATGAATTATGATAGCTAATAACATAACTTCAATCTACTGCCTGCTTGCACAGTGGAAATTTTATTATATTGAATACATTGATTTCCGTTGAACTATTTGATTGAACGCGTCAGTTGTCCGTTAGCTAAAATATCGAAATTTGGTTAAATGAACGACTTTTTGCGAAATTCACTGCATCTTCTATATTTATATATGTGCGTAACTTGTATATAACTGTTAAACATTTTTTACTTATTTGCTTTTTAACTGTCAGTTGAAAATATCTCATAATTATGATATTAAGAATATAATAGGAAAAAATAAAAAATACAATGTAGTTAAAATTTGTTCTGTTAAAATGAAGAGATCTTCTACTGGTTTTCTCAAAATTGATGTAGCGTATAATTGTTTGTTGTTTAGGATTAATATAAATTTATTACCATTATTGGGACAAAATTTAACGTACCCTTTTAGAGTAAAAGAGGTGTTGTACTTATTGGATGTTTAAGATTGAATTGCGTATTATATGTCTCCTTCGTTTACTTAATCCGACATAAATACAGTATTTGCCAAAGTAAACTGTACCGATAACAACTTATTAATTTTTTTAATTTTTGTAAACAGAATGGGCCCCGTTGAGGGTCAAATGGAGTGGGAAAGCCAAGCCCACGTGGTCGTGACGATTTCCCACCCCTATTTTGACGGCTTCTTTTCTGGGGCCTTTTTCAACCACTAGACCGAATTTTCTACCCATGATAGCATTTTTACCCCTAATTAGTACCCTTTTGGCTGTCTTTGAGAGCGGGGGCGATTTTCAACCCCTTTATGGAATTTTCATCCCCTTGACGCCTTTTTACCCCTAATTAAGGCCTTCTTGCCAGTCCACCCCTAGTAGTTCAGCCCCTGGAGGGTAGGCAACCAGTCACCCCGCGCGCGCATGAGTAGAGGCTGAGGATAGGGCACACCCCCTACCGTCTTGCCGGCCATTTGCAGATGTGACCTGCCGGCCATTTTGTCGGCAATTTTGTCGGCCATTTTGTTTTTGAGGCCAGTTTGTCGGCTCTGGCTAGAAAATTAAAATACTATTCTAAGGTGGCTATCCCATAAAACAGTTAATTATGAGTCATAATTAAATTGTGGAGGTAGTCACGTGAGAAAGGGGCGAGGCAGGTTCGAGTACAATTATTTTAATTATGAGTTATAATCAAACTCCTCCGCCATTTTGTTTTTAATTATGACGTCATAAACAAACACCTCGGCAATTTTGTTTTTAATTATGACGTCATAAACAAACTCCTGGGCAATTTTGTTTTTAATTATTAGTCGTAAATACGCATGCGAGCAGGGTGACTGCGGTTGCCTACCCTCCAGGGGCTGAACTGCAAAAACGCCTTAATTAGGGGTGGAAATGTCACATAACGGTCCCCAGACTAATCACGTGACTGTCCCGCACCCTAAACACTGGGGGTGGACTGGTAAAAAGGCTCTTAATACTGCCAAAAAGGGCTTAATTAAGGGTGAAAGTACCGTCAAAGGGATGAAAATTCCATCAAGGGGTTGAAAATCGCCCCCAAAAAGAAGCCGACCCCACCCTCAAAGACATCCAAGAGGGCACTAATTAGGGATAAAGATGCCATCAAGGGGTTGAAAACTCGGTCTAGTTGTTGAAAAAGGCCCCCGAAAAGAAGCCGTCAAAATAGGGGTGGGAAATCGCCACGGCCACGTGGGCTTAGCTTCCCCCACTCCATTTGACCCGCAACGGGTCCCATTCTACTTTTATAATTTACATGTCCAAAATGGGCATCATTACGGCGTAAAGGAGCTTCATAGAGATTTTGGAGATCATTGAACATATTCATAAATAATTGTTGACGCAATTGTTGGAAATAAATTATTGCTGTTTGCCGTAATTATGCAATACCCATTGGTGCATGATCAGAGCTTAATACTGACTCTTTCGTCATACTCCAAATGTATGCATCAGGTGGCGTAAAGTCAGGTGAATGTGAAGAGTAATCGAAGTCCGTTCCACGAGAAATTCTCTGTTTCCAAAATGCTTGCGGAGAAGTTCTAATGGGCGTCTGTCTGTATGTCTTGTGGCGCCATCCTGTTGAAACCATTGTCTGTTCAACTATAAATTTCGTGCGTGGAAAAAATTTCTTAAATCTCTCACAAAGGGTATGATATTCTGCCTGTAACGCTCTTGATTAACAGTACCTGTGTGTTGATTACCATCCCTCACAAAATAAGGACCTATTATACCGTGCCCCAATACAGCACACCAAATCGTAACTCGACTGTGAAGTGGTTTTTCTAGAATGAAGTCAGGGCGTTCAAATCCAAGAAATTGAGTTGTTTTTCGATTGATATAGCCATTTAGGTGAACATGACTTTCGTCTGAAAACCATTCATTTTTCAAGAAATCACTATCTTCGTATACTAGGCTCAACACGCCTCCACAATAAACTTTTCTTCAACGTTTGTGCACAGCGTGTAGTCGTTGTCCAGCTTGAGTACAACATGGATAATCACGAATGCCATTTAACATTCTACGTATGGATGTTTCACTGATGTTTAATCTATACGCAGTTCGTCGAAGACTTCCTTTTGAAGACTGCAAAACCTGGTCAAGAACCCGTTCTTCATCATCGTTGATACAAACTGTTCTTCGACGATCTGAAGAAACCTTGCGCTGACACAACACAATCAGCGCGACGAAATTTCTTAACAATTGCTAGCATTAGACTTTTTCAAAAACTTGTTTCAAACTTGGGCCCCACCCACTTCCGTATGAACGAAAATAATGTTCTACTACCTTTTCTTCAGTTGTCCACCACTTTCCACCATTTCCACCATTTTCAGAACAATTTTAACACGAGAGAAATATTATTATGACACTTAATGACAAACAAGCCAAACATAACAAACATAGGCTAATCCATTCCACTGGTTATTTTGGCGAATACCGCAGTACAGTTATGTTTTTTTTTCATCTAAGACAATGATGACTGAATCGGTAGCTTTCTCAGACACGTCCAGGTTTGTTTCTAGGCTAGGTCAATGAATCTACTTATGTTTTTTCTACTAAGATGTGATGTTGCGAGATTTGTTTCTCAGATAGGATGTGGGGTTACTAGGTTAGCCCCTCAACGAAATAATTTGTTTCCGAACTAAGTTGTGCCCAGTTGCGAACCTACTATAATGAGGGATATCTAGATTAAGGAGTGGAATTCGTGTATAAGGGCTCACTTTAAATGAAGGATGGTGTATGTACTAAGCAAGGTAGTTCATCTCTTTGATAAATGCGTCTTTGTAAAAAAACGTTAACTCATGTACAAACTAGCATATCGGGCTCGGTTCTGTACTAAAGTGTGAGATTCATATCTCAGATAAATTCATTTCTGCTGAAAAGGTTGATTCGTATACAAACTAGGATATAGGGTTTGCTTCCGTGCCAAAGTGGGCAGTTTCTGTCTTAGACAAATAGATCATCGCTAAATAAATTGACTTTTGTGTTGTTTTTGTACCATTGGGAGTTTATATCTTAGATAAGCGCGTCTCTCCTAAAGATATTGGCTCATATCTCAACTAAGCTGAGGTTTGTTTCTCACTAAAACCCGGTTATTCTAATAAAAAACAGCTTTCAATTTAAACAAATTACTGAAGTAGAGTTTTTTAATTTAAAAAGATTATTGAAAATCTCTACGCCAGCTATCTGTTAACCGATTTACTTGTTCTACTGTTCGTATTTGTTACTTTATATAATGTAAGGCATGGAACACTAAATGTAGTAAAACATATCAAGAGTATATGTTCAATTACCGCGTTTCATTCAAAGATAACTTGTTCGTATCAACAAAATATTTTATATATTATTTAGTAACGTTTGTCTGCAGGGTTGAACATAAGTAGAAAAAGCAGTTTAGACACCGTTCAGAATTTATTCATGCATGGTACGATGACTGTAGTTATTTATTGTTCCTATCTCTTTAAGTCAACTATTACCCTTTTTAAGAATCTATTACCGTTTTCTTTAAACGAAGTATGTTTTCTAGGTTTGTCCTAAAACACTAGTGTATATTTTGAGATAAAGTAAATTTTGAAAAATTTTGCTTTATAAAATTTTAACTGTCAAATACGCCCTCTAGCGGTGGTCCTACAATTCTGAAAATCATTTCCAGGCGTTTCTCGAGGCCACTTTTGTTATAAAAAATGTTTTCCCGAACCTGTGCTATAATCCATTCCTGAGATACGGCCGACGGCCGTTCTTAATTGGCCACCCGGTACACAGTTTGATGCGCGTAGAAGTTATTAACGTTTTACACGTCATAATAAGTTTTAAGAATATATTAGATAATATGTATTATCTAAGGAGGTGCTGATGATAAAAGTAATTTTAATGACCATGGACATAGCTATCTATAGAAAAGAGTTTCAGCACTTAGTCAATTTCCTGAAGAGTACTTCAATTTGCTAGAAATGAACACAGGTGAACACGTGCAAAATTTTATTAACCTTGATCTGTGTAGGCTCTATCGAATGGAAAACAGATTTGAAGAATATGTGCCATTTTCCCGCAATCGCGGATACGGAGGGACAGTGCCGGACCAGACTAACAAGACAAGATTATAAGTCTATGCTTCGTATAACCTAATATGTTTCAGTATCAATTCTGTGAATGCCTATCATTATATTTGCGATAGAACGCTTAATCTCAAATTAAAAAAAAAAAAATTTTACGGGTAATTCCCCAAATAATGGTCCTTCGATGAGCCGGATATTTGGATTCGGAAATAAATTGTGAGAAACATTTCTGTTCAAGGAAATGTTTATACTTGGTGTGGATAGTTTTCCTGAATTAAAAATAAGATTAAAAAACGTGGATAATTTATTGGATGAATTTAATGAAATTGAAGCTGGAATTGAAATAATTACTAGTGAATTTGAGGATGAATATGATAAACAATTATCAGAAAGGACGTTGTTTGAAAATTCATATTATGGGTTTGTATCTATTTGCACTATTATGATAGGTTCAGGTAGTTCCACCAAGTCTAGTAGTGATTGCAACCAGAGCAATAATTTAAACAATAATTTAGCAGAATACTCTTAGGCTTGAACTGGGTCTAAGTTACCTTCTATACTGATTCCAAAATTTAATGGAATTTCAGAAAATTGGTTAATGTTTAGAAATTCGTTTTGCTCTTTGATTGACAATAACAAATCAATAGGCAATCTTGGAAAATTTTATTTTTTGGAAGATGCACTTACAGGGGACGCTCAGCAAGTATTAAATTTGGTAAATGTGTTGTCTGTCGACAGAAGCATGTTAGTAAACGAACATGTAAAACTTCTATTTTCTCTTCCTACTCTTTCTAAGGAATCAGCATCAGATTTACATAATATGGTGAACAATATTACAAATAATCTGTATGCTCTAGAAACGCCAAATATAGCTACTGATCAGTGGGATCCGATGGTTATTTATTTGGTATCTAGTAAATTAGACAGGGTTACTAAAAGAGTGTGGGAAGAAAAGAAACCCAGAAAACAATTGCCTACCTGAGAAGAATTTAAAGCATTTTTAAAATATAGAATTAACATGTTAAAAAAAAAACTAAGAAAGATGAAAAAATGGATAATTTTGATAAACATAAACATATTTCAACATCATTTCTAGCAATTGGTAATAATACATGTGTGTATTGTAAAGAAGCACGCCCTACAATTAACTGTTCTGAATTTTTAAAGCTATCAACTTCTGATAGAGATAATGAAGTTAGGCGTTTACGCTTATGTGCTAATTGTCTGAAAGAAGGAAACCACAGAGGTAAATTTTGTAATGCAGGATGTTGTAAAAAATGTGGATCAAAACACCACAGTTTATTACATTTTGGGACTTCTTTGGTGAATCATAAACGAACAGCCAGTACAAGCAAACAACATGAACCAATTTCAAATACTCTATCCGATATAACTCATACAGGAAATAGTTCAGTTACAGTCAATAATAATAGTTCTAATCCACAAAATTGTGATGATCAACAATTGATTAATAATTCTATACAAATGAATGGCTATAACAATTCATCAACGATGGAAGTGTTCCTTTCTACAGCTCTTGTACAAGTACGTAATAGAAACAATGTCCTTCATACTTGTAGAACCTTGCTAGATAACGAATCGCAGTCTAATTTAATAACAACCGAATTTTGTGATTTACTAGGGCTGCAAAAACAAGAAATTAATCTGTCGATTGTTGGGATAAATCAGATAGAAGGTAGGATTAAAGAAAAATGTTACATCAATTTTATGTTCCTGCATTATAATTTTCGGCAATCTGTTTCATGTTTAGTAGTTTCTTCAATCAGTAAGTCAATTCGATCAAAAAATATAAATAAATATCGTAAACTACATATTTTAGAATATAACATAATGTTGGAAAAGGAGAGTTAGAAATATACCAAGAGAATAATTTTATCAGAAATATCCAAAATTTATGATCCATTCGGATTAGTAGGACCTTGTATTATTTTAGCAAGAATTTTATTACAAAAACTTTGATGTGAAAGATTAACCTGGGATTGGAGTCAAGTTGAAAAAAATTGAGAAATCAATTACAATATTTATATAAGTTGGAAATTCCAAGACATTAACTTCCAAAAACTCCATCTAGAATAGAAATTCATGGATTTTCAGATGCTTCAACACACTCATATGACGCTTTTGTATATCTTCGAAGTATTTCTTGTACTGGAGATATAAAAGTACCCTTGTTGTATTCAAAGGCTAAAGTCCTCATTTAAAACCAGTATCGGCACCACGTTTGGAATTGTGTGCAGCACATTTGATTTCAAAATTAGTGTCAAAAATAAAGGAATTTAGTGAAAATCATTTTGATGCGACGTGTTATTTATCTGATTCCACAGAATTCTTTGTTAGATTGGAACTTCTCCAAATCTCTTACAGACGTTTGTTGAAATAGAGTAACGTTAATTCAAGATTCAGCAGTACTGTGGAATTATGTAAAATCTGAATATAATCCAGCAAATTTACTTTGATCTAGAAAAAATGGGGGTGGCATGGTCCTAAGTGGCTTGAACTGGAATCACAATTATGGCCTAATTTAAGCCCTGCTATGTTAGAAGCAGTACCTGAACTGAAACTACAAGTTCATATAAGTAGTGATGGCCAGGTGAATATTTAAGAATGGTTTCTATTTGGGAGATTTAGTTCATTACTAAAACTTTAGAAAACTGTTGCATATTGTATAAGGTTCAAATATATTGTGAGTAATAAGAACAAGAATAATATACCAATTGTTTTGGAATTAAGACATGCACTGAATGTTCTTATAAAAATTATGCAAAATGATATTTTGTCAAGAAATCAAATATATGCAACAAAATAAAAACGTTAAATCGAGAACAATCAATCATTTGAGTCCATTTATGGATGAAAATAATATCTTACGAGTAGGTGGTAGATTACAAATGTCTTATCTTCCATATAATAACAAGCATCCTATTTTATTACATGGTAAACATACGCTTACCATATTAATTGTTGAAGCGGAGCATACAGTGCTCTACATCCGGGACCTAATTTCTTATTTAGTTCAATTCGTGAAAAATATTTGATAATCGGAGGGAGAAATTTGGCAAAAAAAGCATCTTTTCAATGCATTAAGTGTTTCAGATCCGCTCCAAAACCATAAGACAAATTATGTGCTAAAGCACTCAGGAACACTTAGGAGGATGGATAGAGGGATAATGAATTGCCAATAGATTCCTATGAACAGCTACCTTAAATTTTCTCATATCATAAGTGAGAGGAAAACTGAAACCAGGGAGATCATTCCAGAGTTTAGAAGCCGTGTAGAAAAATGTGGATTGCGCCCGTTTGGTACGACAAGTGGAGATTTGTACTGCATACTGATGATGTGAATGAGCGAACCGAGTGTTTCTCGCAAAGATAGCCGAGATGATATCAAAGAATATAATTCAGCAGCACAATAGCCGTTGTAATAACGATAACACAAAGAAAGAACTGAAACCATACTTCTATGCTCAAGGGCTGTATGTGAGAAGTTAAGGACAGGTCATTTATAAACCTAATCGCTCTCTTTGAATAAAATCAACGATATCGAGAGCGTATTGGGAGCACTAACCAAAGGTGAGAATTATATTCCAGATGAGGCCGAATTTGGGCCTTATACAGCAGAAAGAGTTGTCGAGAGGTAAAGTACTGCTTAGATCTGTACAAAAGTCTATTTTACGAGCAGCTGTTTTGGTAGCTGACAGAAGATGGTCAACCCATGAGAGATTTGAAGATACAGTCATACCCAACAGAGTAATAGAGTCTGAAAACCTAAGAACTGAGCCATTCATAGTTACAACAGGAAATGATCGATCTTTTTTGGCGGACATAAGGCAACACTGAGTTTTGTTAGCATTAAATTTAACTAGATTATTGCTTCCCCATTCGAGAATACGTTGAATGTCTTTGTTGATTGAATTTGCCATTTCAGCTTTAATTTCTTGATTTGATATAGAAGGTGGATTATCACTATGAGTAGACTGAGATGAACTACAGTGAAGAGTGCTATCGTCAGCAAAGCAATGGATGGGGTTAGTTGTTGAAGAAATAAGGTCGTTTATGTACAGCAGAAAAAGTCTAGGCGCTATAACGGATCCCTGTGGTACACCCGCGTTAATGCTAACTTCTTTTGAAAAAAAAAATAAATATGCTAAAATAGTTGCATTTACGCGTGTCTTGTGTCTAATTACTGTGAAAAAATGAATTATTCCAAACGAGAACTGATCGATATGCATTTATGTTATGGTAATACTATTTGCAATGCTCGTGCAGCTGCTCGACTTTATGAACAAAGATTTCCAAATAGAAGACATCCACATCATACTACGTTTAGAACCGTTCATCGTAACTTGTTAGAGTATGGAAGTTTAAAAGGAAAGAAAAATTCCGAACGAAATGCTCATGTACCAGTTGAAATTGACGAACAAATTTTAGATAGAGTTTATGAAAATTCATCAATAAGTACGCGTGAGTTAGGTTTAGAATTTGGTGTGTCTTGGAAAGTTTTACGAGAACAAAATTTACACCCCTTCCACCTACAAAAAGTGCATGCATTGCCTGCTGACCATCCTCGTCGAATAAATTTTTGCGAATGGTTTTTAAATAAAAATGCTGAAGATGTACAATTTGTTAGAAACTTATTGACCACTGATGAGTGTATTTTTTCGCGAAATGGAATAATAAACTTGCATAATTCCCACCAATGGTTAGATGAAAATCAGCATCCAACTGTACAACTGTAGTTACAGCTCACCAACATAGATTTAGCGAAAATATTTGGATAGGTATACTAGACGATCACCTAATCGGACCTATCCGTTTTCCTCAAAGACTTACTGGCGAATTCTCTTTAAATTTTTTCAGAGAAGATTTGCCAGAATTGTTTGACGACGTACCCTTAGATGTTAGAATGAACATGTATTTCATGCATGATGGTGCACCACCACATTCTACACGAAACGTCAGAGAATTTTTAAATGCATGTTTCCCTGGACGCTGGATTGGACGAGGAACTGAAGTACCGTGGCCGGCACGATCGCCAGTTTTAAACCCATTGGATTTTTTTGTGTGGGGTTATCTGAAAACTCGTGTCTATTCTGTTCAAATTGATAATCGAGAGCAACTTTGGTATCGCATACAACAATATGTATAAAAATAATTATTATTTTAGTTTTGATTCCTTCAATATCTCTTTAATAATGTACCTAATAGTTAACTGCGTTATTTTTTTGTAAAATAAAACAAATTTTGATTTTTATTGAATAATGTGGTCGTTTATGTTAATGCAAAATATTTCAAAAACGGGGTGCTGAATCGAAAAAAGTATGAGTTTATTTGCAGAACTAATGTTGAATCTATCAAAAAAATATTTCTTCAAAAAAACCAGGGGCGTGCGTTTTTTTTTTACTTAAACTGATTAACTTAAAATATTCTACGCCACTGGATGAAATCAGTTGACTCAAACTCACCTGATTAATTGTATTTAATTACACATTTAGGTGTACCAAATCTCAGTGTAATATCTTATATGGAAAGAAAACAACCCGATGTGAGATTATTTCCCAAACTCGAATCGAATTTAAAAAAATATAGGGCTTTTACTAAACCTCAAAATTTTAAAATTAATGTTAACACAGAAACAGAAGAACGTATTTTAGCTTACGTCGAATTTAAACCTACTACATCTCTTCGTGAAATGGCGAACGAGTGCAACACTTCCAAAGATGAAGCCCACGTTATTTTGAAACAAAATAATTTTAAGCCATATCATTTTCATATAGGAAATACATTGTATGTTGAAGTCGAGCAAACAATCAATTCTCGAAACCCATTCTTTTTACCGATGAAGCAAAATTTACGAACAACGGCATCTTCAATAAAAAAAAATCATATCCAATGGTCCCAAGAAAACCTCATATTACTGTTGAGAGGAGAGATCAATATGCTTTTTCAGTAAATGTTTTGTGCGGTATTATTGGTACCAACACCCTTGGGACGTTCTTTTATGAATACAATTTAAATTCCGAAAGATATCAAAGTTTTCTACGAAACGAACTGGAACAAATTTTGGACGACCTTCCGTTGAACGTAATTCAAAATTTGAATTATTTTCAACACGACGGGGCACCAGCACACAATGGATTACTTTTGTGTAACTATTTAAAGGAACGTTTTAATAGTTGGATAGGGAATCGAGGTCCAATGGCTTGCCGCCGCGATCTCCAGACTTAACCCCTGGACTTTTCTTGTGGGGTGCAATTAAAGACAAAGTGTATCGAGTAAAACCTGGTAATCTAGATGATTTAAAAATAAAATTCGTGTTGCTATACAACAAATTAGAACCCAAAGTTTATTAAAAGTTCAAAACGAAATTTTAAAACGATGTCAAATGTGTGTTTAAAATAATGGAGGGCATTTTGAAGCACTTCTATGATTGTGTTATCAGTTTATATTTTTTGCTGTTACTCGTCGTTGTAAGTTAAATTTATTTAGAACTTTTTTATTTTGATAATGTAGTACATTATTTCTTGTTGTTTTCACAAATTTAGTATTAGGATATGAGCTTATTTTGTTATTTAAATGTTCACAGCACACTTGTTTAATAAATACTATAATTACAATTTTTTAAAAGTTGTGAGTTAACTAATAATACTAAACATACAAAGCTATACATTTTTGAAATCAGAAGAAAATAAGCCATCGAATGAGCCATAACCACCTATAGTTGCCATTTAAAAAATGTATGTTTGGGTTGTAGCTCGAAAAAAAATTACTAAATAATTTTTTTATTCGCATTTTCCCATTTTGCGTAAAAATATCTATCAAAAGTGTCTCTTATAACTTTCTCGTATTTTGAATATTAAAAAAGATATAGCCAATTGAAGATTTGAACGATTTTTGGTTATTTTCAGATATCTTTGAAAGTTGACAACAATGTTGTTCTTAGCGGTATTTGAATTATCATGTAATTCTGTCCAACTTTGCTAATTGAACCGACTCTGTATCTCTTACAATAACAAAGATAGCCATAAAACGTGGGTAGATTCTAGACACCGTGTATATATATATATATATATATATATATATATATATATATATATATATATATATATATATATATATATATATATATAGTTTACCGACTTAAACCTTACATGTTTTGAAATATTTAGCCATTTCTGAAAATGTGGTACTAATTTTAAACTTTCAGTTAACAAGTATTTACTTTTTCGTCAACTAAACTTTAAACTTAGCTTACTATTTGATTATGTATCATGGCGCACTGAATAAAACACTGACTAACATGTACAAAGTGTTTATAAATCATGACTCAAAAATTTAAAGTTTTAAATAATTATAACCTGATTAGTTTAAATAGAACACCTTATACTTTATGTCAATTGCAGATGTAGAATTTAGTTCCCTATCGAATACTATAACACTATCATATGTCTAATTCATCTTGTTTTCAAGGAAAATGCATACTTTCAGAAAGCAAGTTTATTTAAACAAATTTAACACTTAACAAGTCGCTTATGGAAATTTTACAACTCAGAGTTACTGGCATTACAGAGCAGATTTAGGCAAACAAATTTGGCTAATGATATATTACAATTTACTTACTAATTAAAATAATGATGCAAGTAATAGAATAGTGAAAAAACTGTAAAACATTTCTTACAGCAAGTGTTCAAAATGACGACCATCTATCTGTCTCTAAACACAAGCATACTCTCTTTTCGAAACCTCTACCAACGTTTGCTAACATTTCCGAGCTTATGCTTTGAAATGATTCCCTAATACGTTCCTTCATATTCTCTGGTGTGGTTGGACGTATCTTGTAAACGATTGTTTTACGTATTTCTCCCAATCCAACGATTTCGATAATTTGTATTTAAAAAATCTCGAACCCCATGGGGCACCTCCAGTTAAAGCCACGTTGTTGTCCGTATGTTCAAGGGTATGTCTTGTAACAGGACTGGGAATTCTCTTGCTAAAAAATTTAAGAACAATGTATCATTTAAATGTTCTTCAAAAAAATAAGGCACAAGTAAATATTGAGCCATTATTCCGCCCCACACATGTATTGATCACCTGTGTTCATTATGAATCATTCTAAGTTGATGCGGATTGGAATCAGCGTAATAATGATAATGGCGTCTATTAACAATCTATTGTTATGAAATATGCATTTGTCTTTGTCGCTAAACAGTACAAAATTTAAAAAGGTTTCATTTTCGGCTACTCGGTCTAACGCCCACATATAAATCTTTCTATAACAGCTTTGTTTGGATATTTTCTGTTGGCAAATCTTTGAGCTTAAACTCGTGATGCCAGTTTTGGTTACATTCTCCGATAATAAGAATCATGTCAATCCGTTCTTCTTTTGGATAAACTCTCATTTTCACAAAGAAGCTTTAAATACAGCACAAATTACCACTACAAAACAAAGTGAACGATTTACGAACAGACAGAACGATTTTCAGACCTTTATGAATATCTGACAGCTACAAACAATAATTCTGTGTTATCAAATTTTCGTAAAGTTTGTTTAAATAAACTTGCTTTCTGAAAATGTGCGTTTTCCTTGAAAACAAGAAGAGTTAGACATATGACAGACTTAAAGTATTCGATAGGCAATTAAATTCTACCCCTGCTGTTGACATAAAATACAGGGTGTTCTATTTAAACTAATCAGGTTATTACCATTTAAAACTTTTTTTATCAACTATTGAATTTGAGGAATTAGTTAAAAAAAATCGTAATTCTTGAAGCTCTTTGTTGACTCTAACAAAACTTGTACCATTGTCCGAAAATATACAATGGGGCTTTCCTCTCCGAGATACGAACCTACGTAATATAGCAATAAATGCGTCAGATGTTAAATCTGAAACTATCTCTAAATGTACAGCTTTAGTTGATAGCCAGAAAAATAAACAAACATAACATTTTATTAATTTAGCTCCCCTTCCATCTTTATTGTTTATTAAAGAATAATCACCGTAGTTTACAACTACATTATAAAATGGAGGAGATTGACACTCTCTTTTGGTAAGTTACCCATAATTTGTCTTATGGTTTTGGAGCGGATATGAAACACTTAATGCATTGAAAAATATCTATCAAAAGTGTCTCTTATAACTTTCTCGTGTTCTGAATATTAAAAAAGATATAGCCGATTGAAAATTTGAACGATTTTTGGTTATTTTCAGATATCTTAAAAAGTTGACAACAATGTTGTTCTTAGCGGTATTTTAATTATTATGTAATTCTGTCCAACTTTGCTAATTTAATCGACTCTGTATCTCTTATAATAACAAAGATAGCCACAGAACGTGGGTAGATTCTAACACTTTATATATATATATATATATATATATATATATATATATATATATATATATATATATATATATATATATATATTAAAGACTAAATTAGTGGGGATGCAGCCAAAAGGTTTAGGGCAGAAGAATGAGACTCTTTTACTTAATTGAGAGCTTTAATTCTTTATTCCTTCGTCAGTCAAAATTCGACTAAGTTATTATAAGTTATATAAGGTATAAAAATCTATAACTTACAGTATGTGAGGTTGCTATTTAAAAAACTTGCAAACATTGACAATAAAAAGATTAATTTTGAAAATATTGAAACCTTAAAATTTAATGTGATGTAATTTGTGATTGACAGTTTGTGTATATACATGGTAACAAAATGGATAAAGAAATAGAGTTGTTGGAAGTGGACTATCTTATTTGTTTATTTATTTAATTATTTATTTTGCTGACGTTTGTTATCTAAATATAATATGTTTGAATAAATTACATTTAGATTTTGAATATCGGTTCTTTTATTCATAGAATTTTGAACAAATTAGTTTCAATTTCAAGAATTTTGATGTTATTAAAGTCAGGAAAGTGCCCTGTTTCATTAGCGTGTTGTGAAAGGGCGCATGCATCCTTTCTGACTTTAATATCACTACGATGGGAGGTTAGCCTATACTTTAAGTTTCTAGATGTCATGCCAATGTATTTTAGATGACAGTTATTAAAATCAATTTTGTAAACTACATTAGTTTTATCTTTAGTTTCAACTTTATCTTTTAATTTTGAAAAGAGATTACCAATCTTTTTTGTAGGGCGAGACGCTATTATAATATTTTCTTCTTGCTTTAAAATATTTATAATTTTGGGAGTAACTTCTGTAGTGTATGGAAATGATCTATATATTTTATTAATGTTTTGATTGTTTGAGTTATTATGACTGACAATATTAGTTATCTTTTTTGTTTGTATGTTAGTTGTAGAACAAATTAGTTTTTTAATTTTTGGAGGATAAGAGCTGTTAATAAACAGGTCGTATAATTTTAGGCTATTGTTCCTTAGTGTTGGATGGCAAATTTTAGTAATTCTGTTTTTAACATCAATACTATGTTCAGTTTCATTTTCTCGGTGTGATGTGAAATAATTGATATATCTATTAGAACTGGAAGGTTTATTATACCAGTCTAATATTATTATATTATTTTCTGTTCTGATAAGTTTAGTATCGAGGCAGGAACACTGTTATTCGTTTCTTCTTCTATTGTAAACTGAATATTTGTATTATAGTTATTAAAACAGTTTCAGAATTTTGTGGTATGACACATATGATGTCATCAACATATTTTTTAATAAAGGGTAAATTAAAAGAAAGTAAAGGGATACAATAATCTAATAAATTATCCATGACATACTGTGCTAAGACAGGAGAAATTTTAGAACCCATAGGGGTTCCAAGTTTTTGTAAATTAAATTGATTTTTGAAAGAAAAATAATTTGTGTTAAAAACAAACGTCATAACATCAATAAATGTATTTTTATTAAGTGTACAATAATTTGTTATTGTTTCCCAATGTTTATGAATGCTTTTTATTATTAAATCAAGGGGAATATTAGTGAATAGCGATACTACATCTAAACTAATGATTTTTAATTATTAGGTAATTTATAATTATTGATTAAAGTTGAAAAATGAAAATAATCTTATTTTTCTGCCCTAAACCTTTTGGCTGCATCCCCACTAATTTAGTCTTTAATATTTAACTAGTCACACAACTACTTCTAATATATATATATATATATATATATATATATATATATATATATATATATATACAGTGTGTCCCCGGATAGGTGAAACGACTCTTGTAAAAGATAAAAATTTTCGATATAAAATTTCATTGTTTGGGGTTCAGCCCTGCTTAGTTAAAGACTAATTTCTGGCATAATTTTAGTTTTTTAAAATCATGTATGCCTTGGATCTTTTCAAAAATTTGATTTTTGGTTCTAGTAAACTGCCTTTGTTAGTGAAGATATAACAAAATCTGATTAACAAAAGTTGTTTAGAATCATGAAAGAGTCCTACTTCTAGAATTTCAAGCACCTAGGCCAATGTTGATGTTTTGGCAATTTTTAACATATTTTCATCTGCATTTCTTTGAAATCAGCTCAAATACTTGGTTTATGCAATCTTTGTCAAATAAAACAATATGTGTAAGAAACTTAAACTATCAAATAAAAATAATATTAATAATTATCAACACATCAAAGTCGGTGTAGGTCATTACAATTTTGGAAATAGGACTTTTTTATGATTCTGAATAACTTACATTAATCGTATTCCTTTCTGTACTACTAACAAATATTTTTCTGCAGAGTACAGTTTTTTTGAATCAAAATCTCTCATATCTTCTGTTATGTCGATTCCTATACTAAAGAAATGTATTTATAACAAAGATTGCTATGGAAAAACAAATTGTCTCCATAACAGAACTTATCAATCAAACACTTGTGCATTAGATTGAAACATATTTTTAAAGACAATGTTAACATTAGATGAAAAAGTTTACTTGATTCAGTGTTACGGAATCGGTGAAAGATCGATAAATATGGTTATTGCTTTATTTAATGAAAAATATCCAAATACTGCAATTAACAAAGTTACTGCTTGGCGTTTAATCAAGAGATTTCTCACAACAGGAAGCGTTCACTATAAGAAGAGAGAGAAAAAAGCTTACGATGAAACTGATGCAGGTACTTTAGTTGCTTTAAATTTCGTAGATGCATATCCTAAAATGTCTCTAAGAAATCGAAGCGTAAATACAAACATAAGTAAAACACATTTACAGAGAATTTATAAAACTAACAAAATTTATCCATATAAAGCCAAATTTTGTCACACTTTGGAAGAAGGTGATGAAGCAAGGCGATTACAGTTCTGTTTGTCTTTAGGGGAGCTAATTTTAGAAAACAGAAATTTCCATAAACTAATAATTTTTTCTGACGAATGTACTTTCACAACAAATGGTGTTCCATCTTCGCAAAACTGTCGATATTGGAGCAGAGTCAATCCCCATTACTTAGTTAACTCAAGAAGGCAGTATTTTGGAAAACTAAATGTTTGGTGTGTCTCATACGAGTTAGGAATTATTGGACCCTTTTCTATTGAAGGAAGATTAAATCAGCAAACTTACTTACAAATTCTGCAAAGTTTTGTTGACGAACTTCCATTAAATATTCGACGTTCGCATTACTTTCAACAAGATGGCTGCCCTGCCCATTCCACACAAATAATTACTGATTGGCTTAATAATCAGTTTGTTGAAAGATGGTTCGGGAGAATGAGCGTGACATCTTGGCCGGCTAGATCTCCAGACCTATCGATAATGGATTTTTTTGTATGGGGATGGGTAAAACAAATAGTTTACAAAGAACACATTCCGAATGACACTGAAATATTAAAACGCAGAATAACAGTTGCAGTTCGATCAATTCCTAGAGAACAAATACAGGCAGCTTTTGGAGAATTCGAGTCGTATTGAAAACTGCGCAAATTTAGGAGGAGGCTTAGTAGAGCCTTATTTTTAATCTGAATATTAACTCACTATTTCATTATAACTTATCAGTGTTAAGCCAGTAACTTGTAATAGCTAATAATTTAAGTGTTATCTTTTAATATTCATAGTCATAAACTGTGTTAAAGAAATTCTTTTATTTATTTTGTTTATTTAGAATTTTTGTGCTTTTCAAGAGTCATATCACCTATCCGGGGATAAACAATATTAAACTATCAGATAAAAATTATTGTAAATTGCCAAAACATCAACGTTGGCCTAGGTACTTGAACTTCTAGAAGTAGGACTCTTTCCTGATTCTAAACAACTTTTGTTAATCAAATTTTGTTATATCTTCACTAACAAAGGCAGTTTACTAGAACCAAAAATCAAATTTTTGAAAAGATCCAAGGCATACATGATTTTAGAAAACTAAAATTATGCCAGAAATTAGTCTTTAACTAAGCAGGGCTGAACCCCAAACAATGAAATTTTATATCGAAAATTTTTTATCTTTTACAAGAGTCGTTTCACCTATCCGGGGACACACTGTATATATATATATATATATATATATATATATATATATATATATATATATATATATATATATATATATATATTTGTGCAGTGGTAAAAATACTATAATGGAAGACGTGATTTGAACTGTTCCTTCCGCTTTGTGTACCTTTTGTAAAGAAAAATATGTTTTAGTAGCAGAAAAGGTGAGTAAACCATAAAAGGAATATAAGAAAAGTGAAAAGTATGGGCTTTATCTTGCTTAAATTCAAATTTTCTTTTTGGTAAATATGAATGTACTACGACAGGTGGTATAGACTGTCTAACATTATTTGAAATGGGAAAACCTACCACTTAAAATTAAAAGTTAAGTATAAAAAAATACGATAATTCTCTTATCGCAAAATCAGTTGCGTTAAATGCAGGTCCGCATCTAAAACGTGTTGCTAAAATAAATTTTACATTTTAAATTGTACTACAACAAGAAAGTTAAAGTTTTTTTTTCGTATTTCTTGACTGAATTTCAAATAATGTTAGACATTTTATATAATATAGGTAACAGCACTAACACATACCTATATTTTGTATTCTTTGGGTATTGATTTGTCTGAATTTAATGCAACAAACAACAAAACGTGTACAAAGCTCTAGGTGGAAATTTTGATATTGGATTTAGACAGCAATCATTTTGAGGTTTAGTAATAAGCAGTTAATTTGTAAAAAAAAACGATGTTCACATAAATGATTTTGGTGGTGTAATATTTTCATGCATCGAAAACGTGTCAAGGGAGGAATTATATTTGCGCCAAATAAGAGTTTAGTCGGATTTATCAGTCATTTTATATTACCTTCGAAAAAAGAAAACGGATATTATTTCTTATACTTATTTAAATAATGCCACCGAGTTGTAACATACGGAAATATTATATTTTTGTTCCCAATCGTGACTTCGCATTCGTGTAACTAGGTTTATTTTTAAGCGTAAGCACGTTGCTGTAATTTCCGCCATCACACAAATTCTGCATTCGGTTTCAACCAAGCAAAAGGTAGGTCTTGAAGTTGTCTTTGCATTATGTACATTACCGTTACATCGTTGAAATTATTAACCTAAGGTAATAAAAATAAAAGGCGCTTCATTTAATTGCCCTACAAATTATAGCTGTTACCTTATCTGATACCATTAATATGTATACAACCATTATTTCCGCCCTATTCTGTTTAGGGATGGGAACTTCCGATTAATTAACGAATTGATTAAATAATATTAATTAGCCGTAATGCATACATGAGCTGTTTCTCCAGTAACTGTATATGAATTGGGTATTAGTAATTATGGTGAATAAAGAGATAATGCGTGTTGATTTTTTACTTTATAAAAATGCAAATACCCCAAAGGCTTGTACAAAATTCAGTGACATTACAATATTGTAGGGCAGCAGATGTGGCGTGTGATTCAACTAGGGTTGATCTAACCAAACCAATGCCTCCCTCATCCTCCCTCTTGTAAATCTCATATTGTAATTCTCCACCACCCTTGAGGCTGACGTTATATGCTACATTAGCAAAAATATGACTCACAGATTCCTAGATTCTCGCAAAGATCGAGCGACAAATTAATTTTTCAATTATAACCATTCCTCGATTATAACGAAATTACTTCCCTCTTCAGCATTCTCCTTATTTATTATCTTAACTTATTAAGTAATGCAGTTTCTTTTGATAACGAATCAACAACCATTTCTTAAACGTTCTTATTCCGTACCTGATTTAATTTAAAAGCGGAAGATACAAATTCTGTAGCTCAAAATAAGACACGAAAAACAAAGTTGTAAATACATCTCCTAACATTTAGACCGCTTTATGCTTCAGAAAATATGCCTTCAAATCTGGTAATTAAATGACAACTTGAAATTTTAGTTAAATTTTAATTACAAAAAGCCCAATTAAAATTTGAATTAATCTTAAAGGGTTTTTAAGTGTATGACAAAAATCTATTAGTGTTTATTTATACAAATCTAAACTTTAAGGGAAATATTTTTAATTAAATCTTATATTAAATCACGTCTCCGCCGTTTAGTATTTAGTTTACCGTTCAAAAAAAGCTTTATTTGTTTCGAACGAATATTGCCATTAAGTCATTTGCAAGTATAGCAATTTACAACACACTACCTGCCGATGGAACAATGTATACAGGGTCCGCCTTTGGGTGCTGATCCTATGAGTATCTGCTAAACCAAACTTACTATAATTTTGAAAATTTGGTGACAGAGTAATGATGTTAGGGCTAACTCATCTAAAATATTTTCACGTTCGTACCACTTCCGGTTATACCGGAAGTCGGTATAGTCGCTTATTTTAAATGGAACACCCGTATATTAATACATTTTGGATTCTATGTCGAATTTTAAGGTAAGTTTGTTAAATAAACTAGATACGAAATTTCAGTCGTTTTAAAAAAACATTTTTCTAAAAAATTGACAGATGCGGTCTTAGTAATAACTCGTTAATTGTTCTGTTCCTGTCAAACAATTTGAATAAAACTTTGAGGTGTTGTAGGCAAAGGTTTATTGCAACAGTCTGCAAAAATGACATTTGTATTTTTACATAAAAATAAAATTATGAATGTCTAAACTTGACTATCAAAAATGCAAGTTACTCAAAAAATCAAATGGAAACCCCTATTTTTATTACTCAGATCGATTTAACGTCAAAAATTAAGGTAAGTTTGTTTAAAACCTTATTTGCCTAAACGTAACAGTTTCATACTTATTATCAAAAAGTCCCAATTTTAAAATTTGTGATAAAATGAGCTACATACTTAAATCTAGTATTCCTTGTTCGTGGTCACCATGGAAACCAAATAATTGAGAATTGAAATAAAGAAAAATATTTGAAGTTACTGCAAAAATTATAAAATTGATAATTTTGTGATTCAAAAGCCATTTTTGCCAAATAGAAATTTTCTAAGTCATTTTTTTCAAATTCGATATACAACATAAGTGTAAAAATTTAATACTTTATGAGTAAATCGAAAAAAACTACTTTTACTGCGGAGGTAGTAACTACATACTTATCAGTGCATTTTACACGATAAAGTCGCTTATTTAGTATTTCTTGCTCGTGATCAAATGTAAATTAATTTACAATAAATGTTCAAAACGTTGCCCGTTAAACGCAAGACATTGTTGAACCCGTCTTATAACGGCTTGATTTGTAGCCCTTTGAATTTCTTGTGGAGAAAGAGAATTGAAGGCATTTTGCACTCTTGCTATGCAAGTCGTTAGTGGTGTAGTATAAACAATATTTTTAATTCGACCTCAAAGATAAAAATCCATTGGCGTAAGATCAGGTGACCTAGGTGGCCATGGAAAGGGACCATTATTGGCAAACCTACGATCTTCAAAAATTTCATAAAGTTTCATGGAAACAGCGTTGGTGTTGTGAGGGGGCGCACCGTCTTGTTGGTACCATAAATTTTCCCTTTCTAGATTTAATCGGAGTTCAATTCAGTGTTTAATGTCTCAAGACAATTTTCTCCTAAAATTAAATTGTAATCATAAACGCAAAATCAACTATTTTAAACCGCTCAAATTTTCGTTGTAAAATACACATCAAAGATTTCGTTATTACGAATAGCACAAAATACGTTAAAATTCCAAATTTCCTGAAAATGGCATTCGCGAATTGGATTGCTATTTTCGTTATTCCAGTAATGCGAGTTTCGGCGATTAAATATGCCATTTTCGTAAATTTAGATTCGTCCGTCCATATGATATTAGTCAAAAAATTATGAATTTCTTGTATTTTGAGCAAAATTGTTTCACAAAATTCGATACGTTTCAAGAAATCCGCTTCTTTCAAATGTTGTACTAATTGTAAACAGTATAATCTAAACTTATGTTTCTTAAGAATTCTTCTGATAGTTGTTGGTGTTAAGACACTATCTGTTTTCGCGTCGTTTGTGGAATTACAAGGCTGGCACGGAAATATCCTAAAGTTATAACTTCATTCTGTTCGTTATCAATGGCAGTTTTTTTGCGAGGCGCAGAGTGTTTAAATGTGCCAAACTGTTCAAAATTTTGAACCACACGTCTTATTGTATCTGCTGATGGTCGGGGGCGCTCAGGATAGCGTTCGATAAATATTCTTACTCTTCGTTTTACAACTCTATAACATTCTCCGTGAATAAAAATTAAATTCAAATAATCTGTATTAGAATATTCAAGTCGAGCCATTTCATCAAGAAAAACACAAACTGTCAACAATTTTATTAAATTATTGACTGCAAAAGAACAAAATAAATAAGTATCTTTATCGTGTAATGATGCGCTGATAAGTATGTATTACCTCCGCAGAAAAAGTAGTTTTTTCGATTTACTCATAAAGTATTAAATTTTTACACTTATGTTGTATATGAATTTGAAAAAATGTCTTAGAAAATTTCTATTTGGCAAAATGACTTTTGAATCACAAAATTATCAATTTTATAATTTTTGCAGTAACTTATCAAATATTTTTCTTTATTTCAATTCTCAATTATTTGGTTTCCATGGTGACCACGAACAAGGAATACTAGATTTAAGTATGTAGCTCATTTTTATCACAAATTTTAAAATTGGGACTTTTTGATAATAAGTATGAAACTGTTACGTTTAGGCAAATAAAGTTTTAAACAAACTTACCTTAATTTTTGACGTTAAATCGATCTGAGTAATAAAAATAGGGGTTTCCATTTGATTTTTTGAGTAACTTGCATTTTTGATAGTCAAGTTTAGACATTCATAATTTTATTTTTATGAAAAATACAAATGTCATTTTTGCAGACTGTTGCAATAAACCTTTGCCTACAACACCTCAAAGTTTTATTCAAATTGTTTGACAGGAACAGAACAATTAACGAGTTATTACTAAGACCGCATCTGTCAATTTTTTTAGAAAAATGTTTTTTTAAAACGACTGAAATTTCGTATCTAGTTCATTTAACAAACTTACATTAAAATTCGACATAGAATCCAAAAATGTATTAATATACGGG
The DNA here is from genome assembly GCA_036346205.1 of Vesta saturnalis. Classification (NCBI taxonomy): domain Eukaryota; kingdom Metazoa; phylum Arthropoda; class Insecta; order Coleoptera; family Lampyridae; genus Vesta; species Vesta saturnalis. The sequence goes on from JARFJB010000683.1 coordinate 1,365,162, forward strand.
GTGTTCCATTTAAAATAAGCGACTAAGTACCGTCTTCCGGTATAAGCGGAAGTGGTACGAACGTGAAAATATTTTAGATGAGTTAGCCCTAACATCATTACCCTGTCACCAAATTTTCAAAATTATAGTAAGTTTGGTTTAGCAGATACTCATAGGATCAGCTTCCAAAGGCGGACCCTGTATAGGTAACCTAAAGTAATGTGAACTAATTATCATTAACTGGTCACTCAAGCCTAACGCCGTATTGTATCACTACCGCATTCATTTTATTTTCTGTAAAACAAGAATAACAAAAGTTATGTGTTATTCGATAGTGTGATCTTCAAATTATTGCTATATAGTATGTGTTAACCCGTAGTAGGAATAACAGGCGGGCATTCAACTGTTACTAACTATACCCTCCGCCCTAGGCCCCATTTAACAATACTTAAGCGGTGTTTACATTAGCGTGGTACCACGACTGATTTTGAAGCGTGAAATTGTGCCGTGATACTAAGCCGTGATCACGCTTAAAAGTTGCGTATTCCACGCCTTTTCGTCACGTCTACTCATTCGTTTTTGCAATATAAACACTGAGGGGGTCCAGACGTATTCTACGCCTATTTTAAATTCTTAAAATGTCGAGCAATTATTGTTTCGGTTGCCATAATGGAACGAGCGTTGTTGATATGCGATGCCGTTGCTGAAGTTATTAACCCTTGCGTGACCAAGCGGGGTATTTGAGTTACCCCAGCACTGTTTTGTAAAAAAAGATTTTGGCGATGCCATGCTTTAGCTAATCCTGGAAAACACTTGAATAAACATATTTTTTGTAGAATTTTAAATTTGTGTAATGTACTTTTCCTATAGTTACGAATTCTGTCAGTGGGGTCACCTGGTTACCCCGCTTGGTCGGGCGAGATCGAGTAGAGGCGAGTCGAAACTTGCAGAAATCGTGTGCGTTATTCGCTGCTGCATAAAATTGCTCTCAGTTTATTGGGTAACTTCGTAGTGTAACCATGGCGTGTAAATGTTTAACGGATGATAAATTACGAAAAATAATAGAAGAAAATGACAGTGAATATGTTATTAGCGATGAGGATGAAAGTGATACAGAAGACAAAGTAGAAATTCTGAATTCTGAAATTGAAATTCCTACAGAGTCTGTAACATTTTATAAGTATAACATGCGACAACATGCTAAATCATATATGTGAATACACAAATATGGGGGGAAAGGCAAATACGGATAAAAAATAAAGGAAGTGCGAATCCAAGCCAATGAACAGATATCAGTGGAGGAGTTGCAAACCTTCATTGGTGGTTTGATTGCCATTGGCAGAAATCGTGGACGAAAACTCCATTACCGAAATGTGGACTGAAAGTGCTTTTGTACAACAGGCGCTGCTACCAGCAGTTTCTAGAGGAACGGGCAGGTCAGGGAGAGCCGCTGTCACCGACGACGTCCCAGGAGTGCCGGATACCGCCAGCGATACCGTCACTGCTCGATCTACCGTTCGAGAGAGCGAGCAGCGACGCGCCACCTGCCGCCACCGCACAGAAGAGGAGGCGGCAAAAGAAGACGCGACCACCCCCGATAGAAGGCCGTCCACCTCCGCCGCCGCAGCCGCAACCGACAACACCGAAGAAGAGGCCCATCCCGGATCTAACAGCCCCGACGACTTCGTGCTGCAAAAGAAGAAGCCGAAGAAGACCCCGAAGGTTCGCCCGTCTACGCCGCCGCCCACGGACAACGGATTCCAGGCTCTGGAACCCTACACCGACAGCCCTGCAGCAATGGAGCAGACGACACAAGAGGACACTAGGGAGAAGGTGCCTCCGGTAATCCTTCGTCAGAGGGAGAATTGGATCGCGTTCTCCCGAGAAATGGACCGACAGCGGATCGCCTTCACGAGGGCCAAGGCCTTCGGCGAGGGAATCCGGATTCAGCCTGCCTCACTCCAGGACCGAGACAGGCTGATTAGGTATATGGATAGGTGTGGTACTCCGTATGACACCTACCAGGCAAAGAGCGAGCTATTTGCTAAGGTGGTGATACGGGTGTGCCCGTAGAGCTATCCGAGGTCGACGTTAGCTCAAAGCTAAAAACGTAAGGTATTAATGCTCTCTCTGTTTTTAGGATGAAGCAGCGAGGACGCCCGATTCACCTCGTGATGGTGGAGTTGCCGTCCGAGGTCGACAGGAAGAATATCCCAGAGGTACAGCACGTCGCCCGCCTCAGAATCACCGTCGAGGATTTGCGGCGGAAATCCGGCATCGGGCAGTGTCACCGGTGTCAAGGTAAACAAAGCTATTTTATGGAAGATTCAAAAGATCCCGCCATTCTATTTTATGTCCCGGTTGAGTATTTGTTTGTTCTTGCTGTCCAGAAACACTGTAACAACTGATGCTCGATGTTGCATATGAATCGGTGGGAGACAGTGTATTAGAAAGAAGAGACTGTGTCGTGGATGAAGTAGTGGTAGATGGAACCGCCATGTTCCTCATCAGTACGTTTGTAATCTTGTTTGTAAAGACAATAGCTTTCTGATTTCCAGCTTGCCGTAACACACTCGCGACAAACTGACCAAAATGTTCATACACGGCAATATTCTAGTAGCTGCAGAAGCTGCTATCCGTGAGACTTCGTTTAGTTTGTCTACTGCTGCTGTGATAGCTGATCCTTGAAAGGAATTTTGTTGAGAAACCATTTTGTTAGGGGGAATTCATTGTTTTTTGTTGGCCCAAACAGTTTTTGTAACAATTGGAGCACATTTTTTTATGTTAACGGTACGCTTGTCTCTTGAGGGTTAACAACGTTGTTGTCTGTGGTAAGATCTCCACTGACATTTGGTACACCTTTTCTTGATGTTGAAGGTGTGCTCTGTTGAAAGTGAATGTTGTTTTCTGAGGTGACACCTTCGTTAACAATTGTTTTATATTTCGAAACGAGAGTTTCAGTGTCAATAATTTGTGAACATATACCTCTGATTGTGATTGAATCACATAAATTCTCTCTGAATTCGACACAGAAGTGTAGTCGTTTTCGTCATCGCCATTTTAAGTTTTAACTTCGTCTAAAGAAATTCCTTCGTTGTCTCCAGATTTATTTTCTTCGCCACTTTCGTTCTGTAATTTCTGCTCAGCAAACAAAAATAAAATTCATATTTCATTTACAAATGCATATGTTTTGAAATTAAGTGATAAAGATTCATGAAATTTTTTTATGCAAATAAAATAATACTGTACCACTAGCAATTATTTTTAAAATGAATGTATGAAATTGTGCGCAGTTTAATAATAGTCGATTCACGGTTTGGTATATTTCAGGTTCCACAGGCTAGAGAACAATGGTTAGCTATAGAAAAAGGCTTCATTAATCGATGGGATTTTCCTGCATGTGTCGGTGCCATAAATAGCAAGCACATCGCAACAAAACATCCGGCTAAGTCAGGATCCGCTTTTTTTAATTATAAAAAGTTTTATAGCGCTATACTTATGGCCGTGGTTGGTCATAACTATTCCTTTAAGTATGTAGATGTAGGAGTTAATGGTAGATGCAATGATAGCGGTGTTTGGTCCCTATGTTCACTTTTTAAAGCAATAGAGGACAATAAAATTAATTGGCCTTCGGATGCTGTATTTATCGGAGACGATTCATTTCCACTAAAGACATATTTAATGAAGTCATATCCGACACGTAACTTACTGAATGAGCAAAGAATTTTAAATTACACATTTAGTCGAGCATGTCGGATATCTGAAAACGCTTTTGGCATCTTAGTAAGCCGCTTTCAACTCATCGCAAAAAACTATTGCTCTCAAGGATTTGAATACAGTAGACGATGTGGTTTTAACATATTGTAACCTGCATAACTGGCTCAAAACAATGAACCCGACATATCTAACTCCAAGATCGGGGAGGATCCTGGAGAAACGAATTGCAAAATTGCGTTCATGGCATTCAAACGACAAAACATCAACACGCCAGCGTAACTGCAGAAACTGTACGAGATAAGTACCGTCGATCTTTAATAGTGAAGGTGTTGTTAGTTCGCAAAGGCAAGCAGTAGGGACTAATGTAACCTAATTCAACTGATAATAGTAAATTTTTAATTTTTTTCCTTTATTTTTTTTTGTAAAAACGTTTGTGATTAAATAAATAAATGAAGAAATGTATTGTCAGCATAAATAGGTCCCTATCATCCAGTAAAAGATAATATTTCAATTCTTAAAAGTTTTGCAAGAGTTATCTACCACAAGAATTTACGTTCTATTAAAACAACAAAACTTTATTTTGAAAACCAGTTATAGAATCAACAGAATTGAGGTAATAAAATGATAATAAAACAGAAAATACGAGTACTTACAAGATTACTTTGTGACTGACGACTGTACTTTTGCGAGCGAAGAAATGAGTCCATTTTAGCAAACCAACACATCTTTGGAACGTAAACGTTAACGGATCCTGCACCAGACTTCTCGGAACTTATAATCTTCTTCAATTTTGTAAGAATTCCTTAAGTTTTCAAACTTTGCTGCAAATTCTTTTGGACCGAAGTCGTCTACTTAAAATTCTGCAGCAATGCGTTTTATGGCAGCAGCTCGTAGATCACGAATTTTGTAGTCCTCTGGTCATACAAACAAGGTTCATTTTGATACAGTTCAATGATGCGCAATGTGTTATTCTCAGACAACTTAAAAAGATACTTTGTTTGCACGAACTTTTTTCTTGCCGTTCGACATCTTATTAAATTGACTTTCTATGGGGGAAGCACAAACGACACTGGTTTCACGCCACTTGATACGCCTGAAACTGGCTAAATAATCAAACACGATTTGATTATTTCATACAGCTGTTCGACAGAGGCGTGACGGATATGAGGCGTCTAGTTACCTACGCCTGTGTATTATTTACATGAGGCATGATCACGGCTAGATTACCTTTACGCTTGTTTTCAGCCGTGGTACCACCCTAACTTTACTTTATTGTTATACCTGTATGCAATGAAAAGTTTTAAACTCTGCAACTGTACATACAAAAAGTATTTTCGCAGTTTGAGTATATAATAATAATAACAATAATAATATAGGGAGGGAATACCCATAAGCTTGAAGCAAAACGGAACCCTTGCAAAAATGCCGGGGCTGGGGATCGTCAGGGCATACTTGGAACCGCAGCTGGATCTTTGACGTATTATATTTTTTAATATTAGTATATTTGGATATCATACATGTAGGATTTTAAACGAGTGTAGGATTACCTTAATTTTTATTTTAAAGTTTGGTATCGCAGTTTCGTTAAAAGGAATTAAATCTCGTTATAGATGTAGAGTTTTAAGAGACAAAAGATGTGTCGGCTTAAATTTTATTTAGGTATCGTTCGATCGCTGTTAAATGTTTCTGCGTACTTTCGAGCGTACCAGTTCATTTATGGTAAGTTATTAATGGGGAAACCATAGAAGATTTATTTGGTACAATAGACTTTTTTTTTAAAACAGGATGTTTGTATCTCAATTTTGGGTTTTAGGTTTATTTTTTCCTTGGAAATGTCCATTATGCAGTTTTAGTAAAGAAGATTTTTAGAGTGGCGGTTAAAAAATTAAGTGATTTTAGCCGGGTGAAAGGTTTTTGTTTTTCGATTCGTTACTGAGAGTTAGGCTGTGAAGAGAACAGGTTGGGAAGCTTCGGGCGAGTAATGTAGTTGTCGGGTGGGCAAAATTTACCTGAAAATCTAGTAAGGGGGTTAGTGCCTTCTCACTGATTGAGGATTATAGATAGGATTCAACAAGCCCGGTGAAATTTTTGTGTTCTTCGTCTATTAGTAGTAACAAGTGTTTATTTTAGTGTTTTCCGAGTTCTTGGAGTAAACTTTAGGCGTTAAGCAAATTGAAATAAGTTATGTGTGTCTGCGCCAAATTGTTGTAATTCACTCCATTGTATCCACATTCTGTTCAAAGATAAACGATAAAGTGCTGTAAATAAAGTTGCTGATATAATATGTGTTAAATGACTAAGATTTACGTGTCACTAAGTTAATGATTGTGTTCATAAACAGTTAGTTAAAAAGGATGGCTGGATTAAATTTAAAAATTTCGCTGTTATATGCGATTGTAAAAAAAGGTAGTTAACCAAATGGGACATTTTGTTCACTGCCAGGTTCTGTTAGTAAGAAAAATTAATTGGAGATTCGACTGGTATTTTTCCGATCAATTAACGAAGGGTCAATCGTACGAGAATTCCCTTCGACGCTGTGAAATGGAAGGATATTACTTTTCAGTTTTTTTTTTGTAATTTTATTAAAAATTGAAGAAATGCATCTGAAAACGTTTTCTTTTGTTGTTTAGTACTACATAGATACCCTTCATATTAACGTGTGCACTGATATTTATTGTAAAATTTGCCAAATTTATATTTCCTATGTGTTCAATATGGTAATGAAAGGGATAATTAAGACAAAGGTTTAACAATATTTGATTCTGAGAATTTTGAACTTAGAAGATTCATCCAATCAATTACGTTTATTATTGAAATTCTAGGTAAGAAAAATTCCGCATCAGTTCCGTTCGGGAACGAATTTATTTGTTTTACTCAGTGAATATTATTTTTTGCAATATATAGTGATAATGAACTTTCAGGGTATTATTTCATTGATATATGTAACATTACACGTGATTTTTCTCTCACAGTATCATTATTTACACCACAATATAGCTTTGATTACGTTATTGTCGCTAATTATTTTAATGGTAATTTTTCGAATTAGACGACGATTTGTTTATCTGTTTATGATTTTGACGAAAGCTTTTAACGCTGATCAATTAATGAGAGATTTCACGTTTGTTCTTTTTTTGCTACCTTTTTGTGTAAGATTATGATTTTTGGAAATCATGAAATATTTTGTTGTCATTGCGTGCGAATATTTTGAGGCTTTTACAAAAAAAAAAAGGTCCAGTAGGGTTTGCTGATTACCTGGATAACGCTACCTACGAAAGTTAAGCAAGTTTTTTTTGTTTATTTGTAAAATTGCTGTATTGTAGTAGCGTTTATTTGTGTGCTAATTAATACCCTACCTTGATTTTAAACAACCTGGCGCCCGTTGATTTATGACTTTCTCTATTGTGACGTATATACCCTATATACCCTACATGCCAACCCTCGTTACACCCCATCGTCAACCACTGTGCTATCGGAATTCACCCCCTTATTTGTTATTCCTGTTTCTGTTGCCATTTCCACCCATAACAAATAAAGTGTGGCGTCCAATCTGCGTTTTTTAAAACTTCAGGCAAATTATTGTAGGAAAATTGTATGCTTGGTGTTTTCTCGATTATTTATTATATTTAGGAGAGTTTTGTCGTGTGTTGAGAATTTTCGTGTATTAATTTTAATATGGATTATAAAATGAATGTAGATCGGTTTGCGCCTAGTAAAGCTAAATATAAGGACGGTAGTGATATAACATTAGGTATTATGGCTTTGTTACGCAAAGTGAATTATAATTACTTTTGGAAGATGTTAAAATTAATCCGTCAACGAGAACATTAACTACTATTGAAACTAATCTTAAGTATTTATTGGGTAGAATTAATAATTCTGGTCCGAAACTTGATAATGGCGTTAAAATTAAGGACATTTTTTTTTACTGCGTTTGCATTATTTCAGTCGAAATATGAGGTTTTAGATAAGCGAGTGTTGAAAAGCTCATCATTAGAATCTTGACGTCATATTTCAACCAGTGACGATCGAAATTTGACTACAGATATTCCGGCACAGTTAGTAACTGGAATTTAACATTTTCGCGGGACTTTACGCGCATTTTTAGTACGAATTTCAGAATTACAGATTTCACGACGTGTTGATAGTCAACTATTTGCGTTTAGATTTATTTACCGGAGACGCGTTAATTAACGCTAAATCTATTAGGAAGGATGTTAAGCGTGAGTTGGTGGAATTATTAAAACTTTAATTCCATCCAGTTGATTATGACGAAAGGTTAATAGAAGAAATTAATCGTGGTACGCAAGGAACTACGAGTCCATGGGAATTTATATTGTTGCTATGTGCACTTTATTTTCACGTTTGAACGAAATATATCCAGAGGATAAACAATTGAACAATTGAAGATATCGCACCATCGTATCAAGCATAACTTAACTTGACTAAAATTAATTCCGTTAATGATTGAATTGAATACGACGATTGATTGAAGAGCGTGTTCGGGCTATAAATAATTATGTAGCGCCCAGTCGAAAACGTTTTGATTTGGAAGTCAATTTGGCTTTAGGAGAAGCCCTACCAGAAAGTAGGAACGTTAAAGTTACGTAACTGCCAATACAGGAGGTACAGGTTACATCTCGAGTTGGGGGTTAAGCGGAAGGAGAATATGAATGGTAATAAATTTTGTTGGAAGTGCCATACATTTGGACATATTGCGTTACAATGCCATGAGTCGAGCAAGGATAGGTATCGTTACCGTTAAGAAGTGTTTTAAGTGCTCAAGGTCGGGAGACGAACAGACAAGGCAAGAAAGCCGCGTGTTGTCTTCTAAGATTTTTGTGAAGTCGGTTTTACACCAGCTTAAGGTCAAAAATGAGTTGAGTTTTTCGGAAAACAAACTTTAATCAGATTACGTGTGTCTAGATGCCCTTCAAGCTAACGTATCAATTACCAAAGTGCGTTCATCCCGCCTTGTGATCTTACGCTATTGTGTATTATTATTGTTTTTTTTTGCATTGTGCACTGATAGTTGCATTGTAAAATTTGTCAAACTTATGTTTCCTATGTGTTGAGTATAAAGATAAAAGGAATAACTAAAAATTTTCAACTTCCAAGATTCAACCAATTAGTTACGTTTACTATTGAAATTTTAAGTAAGAAAGATGACCTTTACAATTGATCTAGCCGCATGCTATTTTGTTTTCATTGCGTGCGAATATTTTGAAGCTTATTCAAAAGCACACTTCTAGTACTTCTTTTCACTGATTTACCTGGATGACGTTACGAAAGGTAAGCAAGTTTTTTTTATTTGTGTTGAACATTGCTGTGAAATACTAGCGTTTACATGTGTGCTTACTAATCCCCTATCTTGAATTTAAACAAACTGGCGCCCATCGATTTATGGTTTTCCTTATTGTGACTTATGTTAGTCTATACATCCTACACGACAACCCCATTACACTCCGCCCCAACCACTGCGCTGTCGGCATTCACCCTTTATTTGTTATACCTATTTCTATTGCCATTTCCACCCGTAATAGTTTATGGCGTGATTAATTTAAAAATTAAAAGTCGGGTGGCGCCTTGTGACGTTATTACTGATTGTGATATTATTGAGTTGTACCACGACCCTACCACTGAGCTATGTCCGTACTACGCACTTTGCTTTTACGGGCTAATGTTCCAATGACAGTTATTCCCGTAAGATTATGCAAAATTACATGATGAACCAATAATAAAGTATACGATAACTTGTTTGTTACTAAATAGTTTGTAGTTTATATGGTTGGTATTTGATATTACATTTGTGACGTAATTTAATGTACGTTTCTGTCTGGGATATATTAGTGGTATTATACCTGATTCGCAATGTAAACTTGCAAAAGGACTAGTTCTATATGCCTCTGTTATATATTTTATTGCATTATAATGAATAGAATCTAGAACTTTCAAACGGGATTGTGTTGCTACTCCATAAGTATTGCATCCGTAGTCTATTTTTGATAGGACTATGGCTTTATACATTTTAGTAAGTGTCTCTCGATTAGAGCCCCAGTTGATACTTGATATACATTTTATGACGTTTAGTGCTTTTTAGGTTTTTGTTGCGGTTTTACTTATTTGCGTTCTGAAGGATAAAGAGCTGTCAAAATTCCAAGAAATTTCACCGAATTTTTGCATTTAATTCGACTTTTGTCCAAAAATAGTTTTAGCCCTCTATGCGGGGTACGGAGTCTACAAAAGTGAACGCAAACAGTTTTTTTTTGTTGCAAAACGATACCCAATAGATTTTGTGTTGTTGTTAATTTGATTAATTGCACGATGAAGCTGTGGTTCTGTACAGGCAATATGCGATACCTCTTGCCGTTTTTGAGAAAAACGCAAAAAACCATAGAAACAAATTTATAAATAGTTTAAACAAACGTTGTCGATCGAAATGAAGTATTATTTTTCCAGTGCTTCATATTTAGGGGTCAAAAAACAATATTTAAGAATTAAACCTTTGTGCAATCGAGTTCCTCAATCCGCTTGCTCTGAAGACTGGCCTATTAGTTACTCATGAGGTTAAGTTAGTTATTTTCAGTAAACAGCATTTAAGTAGATTTATACTGAATAGGATAATATATGTATCAGTAGTGGTTAAGGGCCGGTTCTGGACCAATTCAATGTCACTCGCCCTCTGGTGGTGAGAAACGTAAGCTTTTGGATCTGTTCAAGGTCAACCTTTTGGCGGGAAATTTAAATTTTTGGATCTCGCTAAAAATAGAAATGTCACCATCCTCATCATATTACAAGGTCACCCTGCTGTCAAACGTTTTGGCGGGAAATTTGTATGTCAAGGTCAAAAGCTAAAAATAGAAATTGCAATGTCATCATCATATTACAATTCTTAGAAGTCTAAAAATAGAGTGATCAAGGTCAAAGATTATTGACCTGTGGGGGGTATCGTATGACATTTCTTAGAAGTATAAAAATAGAATAAGTTCATGGAAAGAAGACATTTTTGTCTAGGTTAGCGGTTTTGAAGGATACAGATTTATAATAAAAGGCTTCCTTGGGTGTGCGCGATTAGGTATTAGCAAAAATGACGAAAATGGTAGTATGCCAGATAGGAAGCGTAAGAAAAGTACAAGTATTAACTATTGTTGAGCGAAATAAGAGGTTGGAGGTGTTGATACGAAAAATTAAAGATTTAAAAGTAGATTTAGGGGTGTATGAAATAAATAGAAGAATGAGGCAGCTTCGAGTTTGAAAATAAAAAGACATTTAAACATATTTGGTATTAATATGTTGTAGTGTTTAAATGAGTTATTGTCTTTATATGTAATAAATAACAAAAATTGTGATGTTAGGAAAAGCTTTTAATTTTAAAATGCACAAGCTAGGTGATAGAAATATTTCTTAAGCAGATTTTTCCAAGGCCACGCGTTTTCGAACAAAAAAAAACCCATTTGTCTCAAAAACGGGCCAGAATTTGCCAAAAATAAATAAAAAAAAAACCAACACTCTCCGTCGACTTTTAAACGTATCTAACAGACATATCAATCAATCAATAAATTTTTAAGATAAATACTGATGTAAAATGAAATCCTTTATGAGCATAATAATAAAGTCTTAACGCTGAAATGTTATGCAACTAACAATATTCTCGTAATATTTTGCATAAATTTATGTTCACATTTATATTAAAAATTTAAGACTACAAAATCATTAAATTTTTAAGATAAATACTGGTGTAAAATAAAATCCCTTATTTATTTCGGAAATATTTGTAATATGTTGTTCATCTAAAAAATTCTAACGTTTTTTTAAGGAAAGCCTTCCTTAACTGTGAAATATTACAGACCACTATTCGATATAAAACGTACATTTTTAATATTTTCCAAATTAATTGAGTATCAATTGGAAATGTGATAAAGTATAATAAATGTTTAACATATTTGTAAAGTATTTGTAATATGTTTTTTTTTCTAAAATAGATTCTAACGATTTTTTTATGAAATAAAGCAATACTAACTCTCACAATATATCTTTGGACATTTTACATTTATAACCCATTTTAAATGGATTGCACTCTTAATGAGTAAAACGCATGCAATTGCAAAATGCATTACCCATATAGTATTATCAGTATGATTTGTAATATTATATTTAACTTGAAATACAAGTATTGTACTAGAATGGAATGTATAATTGCAATTATTGTTGTGTAAACGATAGACGTGTGCTTGAACTATAAAAGTGATGTATGTTTGAAGGTGTATGATGTGAGTAAAGATATATGTGCATATCTATGGAAAGAGATAAAAGGACTTCCGTTTTCTCAGGGTGTAGGTGGTGATGTGGGAGAGGGCATAAATAAAGTCCTACAAAAGATGCGCTCTTGAAAATTTAAAATTTGCTCCTAATTCTCAGAAAAAAAAATTTCTTTTCAACGCAGCTGTGTTTTATAAGTGGCAATTTATCAGTTTCATGTATAAATTTAACAAAATATGAAAAAATGACTTTTAAATTAACCAATTCCATTTTGAAACAACAAAGAGCACTTAAAACACAACTTTTTGTACTTACGTAAGCTCAGAAGAAACATATGCATGCAATTTATCCATTTAATATATAAATGTATCGAAATTCTCTTTAAATTAACCAGTTCAATTTTGAAACAACAAACAGCACTTAAAACTTGACTTGTTTTTTAATTTAGTTTGATTAGGACTCCAAATTTACAATTTTCGATGGATCGTGGATATTACTGCTTCAAGAATTGTAGGATAATGAACGCAGTTATTTTGTTTTGAAAGCATCTAATGCAGGTGTGAATGCGAACATTCTATATTTATCTTACTCACCAATTCAAATTACAGTTTTGAAACGGGATTTGCAAATGTATGAATGCAATTGTGTCATTTGTATTGCATAAATACATGGCGTAAAGTTTTCAGATTTACATGCTTTTGGGAACTGTTTTGACTTTTATTTAACACAAGCTATTTTAAATTTTAACTGTACTATATTTTCTTTATATGCATGATATTTTACAATAAATAAATTTGTAACGTAACATGCACTTTAAGTTTGTAAAAAATGACTGCTTTACATTGATGTAGAAATTTATACATGAGTAAGTCAGACTTCCAGATGTTTTCAATTTTTTCCTTAACGTAGATCGTTTCACTTTTCTAGCGCAAATTGAACTATCATTCACATTTTTTTAGCTGTAGTAAATTTTTTTGGATAATGAGAATAATTCACGAGAAATAATAAAAATATAAAAAAAAAATTTACATTTATTTTTTACAATGAAAAAATAACTATACAATAAATTCCACAAAAAAAAACATATCAAACACATCACACATCCATCGCTTCCAACGTATGCAGTATTTACTATATTTTGCCGCACACATTCTAAATATTGATTAGCCTCCACCAGCTCTTCATTCAGTCTTTCCACTCGCCCCATCCCCACCATCTCACTATTAATATAGTCTTTGTAAAGCTTTCGTAACCACCGAATACCTTTTTCCCTAAATGCCTGAAGGGTTGGTGGGTCCTGCTCATCATTCTACTGTGTGAGGTGCCCTTCTATAAGAGCCAAATTTTTTCCTCCATATTGTAGGTTTCGCAACGGTAGTGGTTGTGGGGGTGTTGCTATAACCGTGGTTGCTGGCGTTATGCTGAAAAGATGAATAATTTTATTTGTACTAAAAATTCTCTATGAATTAATAAAAGGAAACTATAATATTAATTAAAATTATACATACCTCTCGAAATACTTCGAAAATTCATCCTCTACATCACTATCCTTTATGGAGATGATGGGTATGGTCTCTTCAAAGGGCGCTGGTTCTGCTCTGTTATTTGATGGGCGCACCAAAACATCATGCAAAATACAAGGTTTTGCCTGCCTTTTTAGTGAAAGTTTAGATTGTTTGCTGGACGAAGCCATTACTAATGGTGAGTAATTAATGAGTATTCAATTAAAACTTTAACATTATATACACATAGATCTGTTAACATTAACGAAATTGATAACAAGTGGAAGTGGTTAGTACAATGAACTTACCTGTGCAAGCAAAGGTGACGAACTCTAATGAATGCAGCACAATCTAGACATGAGAAGGCATGCTGTCAGCAAGGTTAAGCTAATGCATACTCTTAGTAAACGCCACAAAGCGCAATGCATGACCTCTGCAAGCAAAGGTGATGCAGCATAAGCCATGAGAACAGTATTGATGTCAAGGTTAATAGATGTTCCCAGTAAATGCTACAAAATGCAATCTAAGCATCTGTGTATGAACACTGAAGCTCTTGCAACAAGTTATAAGCAGTTTTGACCTTGAAGACTGGGTTTACATTACTATATAGCAGATAAAGAGCAGTTTTATACCAGTCAGTATATTGCACTCCCGACTAGAATTGCAATTGTATACCTAAAGTACTTCTATAGTTACTTAAATTATTAATTTTACATATCAGTTATAATAAATATATGTGTTTCCATTACTACATAATCGACAGCGCGTGTGCTTCATATTTTCTTGCAGTGTTGGATACAGTTTTGAAGGTAACTATGAGTAGCGGAATACCCAGTAGTAGTGATGACATGCGAAAATTTGCTTAAACTCGAAAGTAATTTATCATTGCTAAAGTGTTATCTTATAAGAGTTAAACAGTTAAGGAACGCTTCAGAGAAAACAGGTAGTGGAATTGTCAATGTCACTAAAAAGGGTACACGCAATTTAAGTTGGTACTCTCTAGAATCATTTTTTAATGGTAGGTTACTTACAGGAATTATAGTCAATATAGCAAACATCAAGGACGCTCTTATTTTTTTACAGAATGCATACAATAGTTTTGCACGAAAGGTTAAATTAATGCTAAGGCAATCGATGCTAAAGGTGAATGTCCTTTTAGTCTGCAATTTTGTCCATCCTCAAAGTCACGTTATCGAGTTGAAGACATTTACCATAAAAAATTATGCCATCAATATTGCGACCAATTTACGTAAGTGGTATAAGGGATTCCGGTTGGGCATTACATGAAGTATTACATTTAAAGGTGAATATTAATAGCTATGTCCCATTTAAAGGTGGCCTTTCAACTTACGTTAAAGTTCCCTACTTTATAGCAGTAAAACTTGCGGTAGTGAATGTTAAAAATGGCGAGTATTGCTTCCTGTGGGCCGTTATCGACACTATACCCCGTGCAACATCATTCAGATAGTTTACAATTACCCTCATTATAAGGATGTTTTGAATTATGATTCAATTCGCTTCTCCATTAAACTAGATGCTGTAAACAACATCTCCATTAATTTGTTTTGCATTCAGGGGAAAGTTATATTACCATTTGTATTAAGTGAAAATCAAAATAGTGAGGGAACGCATAAATCTTTTAGTACTTTCTGCTAATTATCAAGCTGCGAGTGATATTAATACAAAAAATAATACTGTTTATCATTTCACGTGGATTAAATATATGTCGGCTCGTTTTTCTAAACTATCGAATAAGGAGCACAAGAAATTCATTTGTTATCGATGTTTGAACCATTTTTCTTCAGATCACGTTCTACAAAAACACATCACTCACTGTCATCACCATAATCGAGGCGCTGTCAAGCTACCCACTGAAGCAAAAAAGTTTCAGCAGTTCAAAAATTTCACATTCTAGGAAAAGGTGTCGTTTGCAATTTATGCAGATTTAGAAAGTATTTTGGAAAAGTGCACAAATGTAACGGACATCGATAATAATACCATATTTTACTCCAAACATACACCCTTCAGCATTGCTTACTACTTGAAGTGTTCATACAATAATTCTTTATTACGATTTAGACTTTATAGAAGAAACGATTGCATTCAATGGTTTGTTAAAGAGCTTCAAAGTATTGCACATTGAACTACCGAAATAATCAATAAAATAATTCCTCTGGATACTTTAACTCCCAATCAGGTTGAGTGCATTTCGGGGAACATCACATCAGAATTGTAACCTAAACTATAGACACACACATTCTACCAGTCGTATTTCATAATTTGTCAGGGTATGATGATCATTTCCTCAATAGAGAATTGGCTACTGTTCCCGGTGATATTTCACTGCTACCCATAAACAAAGAAAGATATATTTCTTTCACGACAGTAATACAAGGCACTAAAATTAGGTTTAGATTTATTGACCCTTTCAGATTTATGAGTAGTAGTATTGAAAAATCATAGTTATTTCTTTATTCAGTAAATGCTATACATTAGACAAGCAGGGCGATAATACAATATTTCCGTTAAACATACAGTGTTATGTGAATTAATATTATACTTCGCATTTATAACATCATCAATGTCCTTATAAATGCCATCATCACGGGGTCAGCGCACTTTGTACCAGGACCGCAATACTGGTAACCAGGTAAATGGAATTCAAACGGAAGTTTACTGATTAGAGCATTCACTAAACCACCACCACCTGCACTCTTTCGATTCTTAACTAACATTGCTTACCAGGATGGATAGAACGGGTATTTATACCTAAATTGAGAAAAATACAAATCATAGTTATTTCTTTATTCAGTAAATGCTATACATTAGATAAGCAGGACGATAATACAATATTTCCATTAAACATACAGTGTTATGTGAATTAATATTATCTTAGCATTTATAACATCATCAATGTCTTTATAAATGTCATCATCACCACCCGGAATTCTTTCTCACGAAAACGACGGTAGTCAACAACTTGTATAAACTTTTCATAAAAAAACACCAGATTGTAAGATTCAAGAAATTCCAATCTATAGCTTATTATATCCTTTAAATTGAATAGTTCTTCTATACTATGTGAATTGAATGTGCAAGAACAGCAGTTGTAGTTTTCTATCATAACAGTTTTCAAAATTCTGTCATATCCTTTAATCAATTCCCAATTGTAATAAATGCCAGATATATTCATAATGTTAATCATAGATTATATCTTCATCCTCGTTTAAATTTGACCAATCAATTTTATTTTCAATTTCTTGGGATCGGAAAAATTGTAATTCTACATATGAATGCCATCTTAGAAGCTCATTCCATTCCTTCATATCCA
The DNA here is from genome assembly GCA_036346205.1 of Vesta saturnalis. NCBI lineage: Eukaryota > Metazoa > Arthropoda > Insecta > Coleoptera > Lampyridae > Vesta > Vesta saturnalis. Next base: position 1,381,950 of record JARFJB010000683.1, read on the forward strand.
ACACTACATTATTGCTTTGATCACAGTTAGCTACCCAAACGCACTACTGGTACAATGTTGAGTTGTACTGTATCCAATTTCCATATGTTTTGCTGATGAGTATCGTTCGATAGTTTATAATAAATACAATCGATTAAGTATTCATTAGCTGCTTGTTTTACACTTCAGATAAATCATATGGCTGCCTGTCAGTGTTAGAAGAATAACCTTCATCATGTTTCTCTTCATTTTACTGCTACTACCACCATCACTATTTTGAAGCACCAACAACACAAGGTAAAATTGTTATTCATATTGTTACTGCAACTATGTGGGGTATCCTATATAACGGTGAACTCTGAGTTTGGATCGTTCCAGAAATGATGTTATGCTACCTGCATTATAACGACTGTTGCTTGCAATTGCACTAGGACTAAACGCTGTTTAAGAAATGATTTTAGTTAAATCATGTGGTGGGGTTGTGGCACTACTATAAAAACAAAATGTTATGTTTGTTTTTTCCGACTGCACCCAAACTACTCATGAAGACATCCTTGGTTTAGCTGCGTTTTAAATCCTTCCATTCGATTTCTTCTTTCAAATACTCATAAAAGCGTTGAGGTAATATACATTTAAAATCATCCGTTTCCATCACTATACGTTCACCATACTTAGTATTAATTACTGCCACATTAATCACTATATACTTTTTTGATATCTCGAGGTCACATGCACTTTTAAAAGGTTTGCAATAGGTACTCTGGAATTAGCAGGGTTAACCTGCTAATTCCACGTTTAACAATTACAAGTTGCTAACTGACTGATCTCAACACACCTCGCTGTGGTATATATCACAAAAATTTGTCCTTGACTTAAGTACCTATGACAACATGTTTAAACTTGTAAATACACACCTACTTTTAGTTTAGTAAATTATTTCAGCTTGACTCAATTTAGTCAATATAAGCACCATTTGACCTTGTCTACTTTTTAGCATAGACAACAACTCGCATTCTTCTTGTTTCCATGAATCGATTCTATTTTTATACTTCTAAGAAATGTCATACGATACCCACACAGGTCAATAATCTTTGACCTTGACCAACTATTTTAGACTTCTAAGAATTGTAAAATGATGATGACATTACAATTTCTATTTTAGCTTTTGACCTTGACATACAAATTTCGCCAAAACGTTTGACCTCAGAGTGACCTTGTAATATGATGAGGATGGTGACATTGAAATTTCTATTTTAGCGAGCTCCAAAATTTAATTTCCCGCCAAAAGCTTGACCTTGGAGAGATCCAAAGCTTAAATTTCTCACCACCAAGGGCGAGTGACCTTGAATTGGTTCAGAACCGGCCCTTAACCACTACTTGTATTTAACCACCCACCGTCAGTTGGGAAAGGTATGTACAAATTATATAAAATAACCCACACCCAGCACCCGAAATAAACCGTTGCTAATTAAGTAAACGTAGTAAAAGTAGTCGTTACACCGCGCTGAGCGTAATTCGTAGGAAAAAATTGTTACCTTTGAAGGATTATTCTTCATAGTTATTTATCAGTATTAATTATGCAAAAATTCTACACTAGCAAATTAGGTTAAATCAAATTTGCAGTATGACTATTGATTAATACCCTGTAAACACACTTTGATTGACAAAGTATAAATATAATTATATTAGTAAAATAAGTATTCTAGAAATTATAACCTGTACCATCTAGTTAACAAAATATGTGGAGTATGTAATTAGATCTCCTATAACAAACAATTATTTTACGAAAATTGAAATGTTTCGCGTTCCAACGTTAGGACCTCTATCGTAATTGATCAATAACACATAGGTAAGAATATACATTGATAACGTTGACAAATTCACGGATTAATAACTTCCCAAATCTTTAAACTAGTACTTCAAAATACTTATTTCAGAACCAGATTAACGATTGACGAATTTATAGAGCCAACGAGTGGTTGAAGTACGTTTCAAACAGCTTAAAGGTCATTTCAAAAAGTTTAAGGAAATATATATGTCTGATACCTATTTAAGAATCCAAACCTTTAAAAACTTTTTCGATTGTAAAATAAATCACTATTTTTAAAAGACCCTAACATATAACGTTGACATTTTACTTAAAAAAATTTTAACAATAATATCTATCAATCTATCTTAATATGAATAGAAAATTAACATATTAGGTCTCGATCTCAAAAAAAATTGAATATACCTAAACTTTCCTATAATAACAGTAAAACTTTTTGCTCGTCCAATATAGTTTTCCACAATAATTTCTAGTTTTGAACAGTTTCATTAAAATAGTTAATTTTACAAGCGATTTGTTGTTCCTATTACTATTAATGGCTTTCTTACAATTTTAGATGGCTACTATTTTAGAACATAAAAAGTGGAAGTTTTGTAAATAAATTATGTAATGGCCAAAATTCAATTTTCCATTTTGAATTAATAGAACCAATATCATTTTAATTAAATGTAGTTTTTGTACATAAATGTTATTTCAGATGTTTCCAATGCTTATTTATGGGAAAAATAATTGAACTGTTGCAGTTCATACAATGCTCCTTCATAGGAAAGTGCGTTATTCACAAACCTACTTAAATTACATTAACAAACAAATTGGCCTTTTAAGAACTAATTTAATAAAACACAAGTTCTTTTATCAACAGGTCGTAAGGGATATCAGAGATAAATCCACGTTTATATACTAGATGTGATTTTGTTGGGCACCACCAGTGTTTCCTAGATAAAAAAGAGAAACTTACTTTAATATCATTTGCAAACTTATCTAATAAAATATTGATACAATTAATGATAAATATCAAAGTACTAATTTTCTCCGAAATTTTCCAAATTAAGACATACCTTTAGTAATATCATTAAGCTTAGATAATTCTGCAAATTGGTTTAAGGCTCATTGGCGTACCGACCCTAATAGGAGTAAGGAAAGCTGGTGAAGGTATAATAAATTAAATCGCTGTAATTTCTAAACGACTCATACGATTTCAGTAAAACTTAAGATTGTTTGAAAGAGAACTTTAAGTAATTTTAATTATCGTGTCTATTGATACACAATCATTCCCAATTAAGCTGTTAGAGGGCGCAATTTATAATAATGACAATTTTTTTGATTTTACACCGAAAACTTAAATCATACGATATAACTATGACATCATAATCGGAAAATAAATTTACAATAAAAAAAGTGAAAATAGCACTTCGATATCTACGTTCGTTTTAGAGTTATTGCCAAAAGAATAATTTTTAACACTTTAATTGAAGATATGATTATTTCCAAAGTTCCGTGTTCGAGTATTTCATGACAAAAAAATATTTTTAACCGTTGTGACTGTGTAGGTTTGTCACTCATTATTCTAATGGTCTAAAAACCACTTTAGAATTAATAACGTTATCTTTGAAAACTTTTAATGTGGGAAAGAAAATCGGTTTCCATGGAGATAAACAAATTGACATAATTGTCAATTGATTTCATTCTGATAGGTGTTTTGACAAAAGTATCTCCCGGATTCTTTTTTAATTTCTTTTTACCTAATCAAAATGTGTGCTATATTCCTCAAAAATGGTTTATACTAATGACGAAGCTTTACCGCTTCGTTGCCGGTTATTCTGGTGCAGTTGCTTCCCAAGATCCACTTTTGATGAACTGCACCGACGACTAAAGGACTCTCTTCAGCGTCAAGACACATTTATGAGAGAATGCATCTAACCTATGCAAATGTTGGCCGTTCCCAATTAGGTAAGTTCTGATGGGCTGGGGGATACTGCAGGTGCTGACCAACATTTTCATAACAATGGCTCGCTGTTGCAACTACCGTATTTTCTGCTTGTTCGTACCCAAGCGAACAGGTTGCATTGTGTGATATAAACTAGGAGCTGTACGTTGTCTGAGTAGAGAGTAGCTCTTGCGTCTGAACAAGCGGTTGTTTATAAGAAAGCAGTGTTTTCCATTGCCTGATGGTTCTTGTTGTTTGTAACACCGACATTTGGAATTCTAATATCTCATCATCATTCCTCTAAGAAAATACAAATGACGATCCGGTGTTTCCTTAAGTGCTTGGATCATTCCTATTTCTACATCGTCCAATTTGCGTTTTCGTAATCCTGGTTTTTTGAAAACTTTGGCGACTCCTTGAATAGCTTCAGTTTCAGGAGTGTTTTGAGGTGTTCCCTCATCTACTGTTTCGGGCTGTTCAATATCGGCTGGTCGACTATTTTCTGCTTGGTGTTCCTGAAAGGCTTTATTTAGGAATTGCAACTGCGCATTGTAAATGTACGTTTTTGTAATAGGCTCCTGATGTTGCAGCCTCTCTTTATTTTTTAAGAATTTTTTGAAAAGCATCTCTACCGTTCACCCATTTCTTCATCACTTCTTTACCAGCAAAAAACACAAATATCTGCAGTAATGTTTTTTTTTTCAGGTACCTGGCGAGCGGTTGTACTTTTGCAGATACACACTACAGTTATCTACTTGGTATTTCTACAGTAAGCAAGATTGTAAGAGAAGTATGCTGCTGTATTTGGTCTGCTATGCGTTTGGAATGTATTCCCGTACCCATTAAACATCATTGGCGACGATCGCTTCAAATTTTGAAAGAAAGGCGAATTTTCCGCACTGTTTAGGAGCAGTTGACGGAAAGATGTTAGAATAATCAATCCACTTGGTTCGATGTACTTCAACTATAAAGGTCATTCTTCTGTGGTCTTGATGGCAGTGGCAGACTTGGATTATTGCTTTGTGTATGCTGATATTGGAAGCTACGGAAAAGATTGCGATTCTAACATATTTAATCTCTTCGCTGTGGACATCAATAAAGTACCTTATTTTTTGGTGGGAAATGAAACATTTGGGATACACAAACACCTACTTCGACCGTATGGTGGACATAACTTGATAGTAAAAAAAAGATTTTCTATTATCGTCTCTCTCGAGCTCGAAGGTACGTAGAATGCTCGCTTGGAATATTAAGTAATAAATGGAGGATATTTCATCGCCTTATAAACTTGGCGCCTGATTTTGCTGTAGATATTGTTAAGGCTTGTGTTGTTTTACACAACTTTGTTCGAGAAAGAGACGGCTATCAAGTAGAGGATACAATGACAATAACAGGGCTTGATAATATACCTAAATAAGAAGCAGTGCGCGGGGGAATAATAACAAACAATGTGAGAAATATTTTAACTGACTACTTCTTAACAACTGTAGGATCTGTGAAATGGCAGCTTTCAAAAATTTAATGTTATGAACGTTAATCATATCTGTATATTTCATATTAGAATAAATAATAAAACTTACCGAAGGTATTCTTTTCTGTGTTTTCTAACTCCTCAAAGTCACTTTTCAGCTGGAGAAAAACTTCCCTCCAAGCATTTTTCGTTTCGTTCCTCTCTTTGCAGACAGGACTTATTTTGTCCCAAATTACGGACTTTTCTTTCACTAAAGATATGATAATATGTCTGAATTTGTCATACTTAATGTTACCTTTTAAATTAAAATACACTCATCAATCGGCAGTATGTAAATAAGCGGAACCGGACAACAGACACGTCATGTGTGAAATCATCCACTGAATAGCTTACTCCACTATCACTTGTTACGTTAAGACGGTATGTGTGAAACGGCTTTAAGTCCCCTTCCTTGGCTTTATGGACTGATGAGGCCATTTCTACTAGCTGCAGCAGGGTTAATTTACACAATTTGCACTATTGGTCATAAACATCATAAAAATCATCCTTGAAAGCGCGAAGTGGATCACCGAAACAGGTAGAGTGTATACATGTGGTGCAGAGTTTTAGGGCATAGAATCATCGGACCGATTATATTTAATGGCCACCTAAATGGGAAATCTTATTTAAACTCTCAACCAGACGCGAGGGAGTCGCGTAATAAACCCAACTTCTTCTCGTTTCTCGTTTCTTCTCGTTAAAAGCCTGGAAGGGGACTTTCGTAAATTATCGCCTTTGTTATAGCCAGGAGTTTATTAGGAATAGCTGGACAAACAAAATCTGTCAAAAAAGTAAAGAGTGGTCTCTTAATAGAGACTGTAAGTAACTTACGATCTCGAAAGTTATTAAGTACTACTCGACTCTGTGACATGCACGTAGAAATTACTCCACACGATTCATTAAATAAAAGCAGAAGTATAGTGTTCTGTAGGGATTACTTAAAATGTACTGTTGCTGAAATACTAGAAGGGATAAAGGATGAGAAAGTTATAGCCGTTGCAGTCAAGCTGTAAACTCCCTTAGAGTTGACTGTTTGTAGTGTGCATTTGCCACATCCAGATGTGGAAATGAACGGTTTGTCGGCCCTACTAGACCAATTCCCGAGACCTTTACTATTAGTGAGCGACTTCAATGCCCACAGTCAGTTATGGGGTTCAAGGGAAACTGATGCGAGGGGTAGCTACATAGAAAGGCTTTTGGATGACAATGAGGATCTTGTCCTACTGAATACTGGCTCTCCAACGTACGTGAACACCAGATCGAACACGTTCTCCACCATCGACCTAAGCATATGCTCCGCAACGAGAGATTCTTTTGAACCTCTCGACAGAAGATGATCTTTCGTACAACGTAGATTTTACCATGATGGAGCTTGAAGAAGCGATTCGTATGAAAGGTAAAACACCTACGGGTTTGGATAGGATCTCCTACGATTTTATAAAACATGCCACACCTCCAGGAAAACCGTCTGAATATGTATAATCGGATCTGGAGAGAAGGTTGCTACCCTTGGACCTGGAGGGAAGCTGTTATTGTACCTTTACTAAAGGACGGAAAGAATTCTAGTCAGGTTTCTAGCTGTCGCCCCATAAGCCTAACATCGCTCCTAGAGAGCATGGTCAATACACGTTTGATGTGAGACCTAGAAAAATGTGACCGCTTAGCGAGTTACCAGTGTGGTTTTCGCAGTGGTCGTTCTACCACCGACCACCTGGTGGCATTAGAAGGTGCCATTCAGAATGCTTTTTTCGACAGACAGCATGGCGGCAGTTTTCTTTGATTTGGAAAGGGCTTATGATATGGTCTGGCGTTATGTAGTTTTGGACAAGCTATACCAATGGGAATATTTCGGTAGGATGGCTAAATTTGTCAGGTCCTTTCTAGAGGAGCGTAAGTTTCAGGTCCGCGTGGGAAATTCCCTCTCAAAAACTCATGTACTGGAGAATGGTATACCTCAGGGCTCAGTGCTGAGCGTCACATTTTTTGCCATAGCTGTAAACGAATTGGCGAGGATGGTGAATCCACGAGTCGGCCGATGTCTCTATGTGGACGACTTAGCTCTCTATGTTGCCCGGCCCACCATTCACATGATAGTTAGGGATCTCAAGAACGCTTTCGACGCTATTTCACAATACGGCTTGTCAAGAGATTTCTGTTTTTCCACAGAAAAACAGTTTGCGTCCATTTCTGTCGCTTACGTAGACCCCACAGGGATCCTCGTATAACACTATATGGTCAACCTATCGATTGTCGCCCGCAGGTAAAGTTTTTGGACTGATCTTTGACAGCAGATTATCTTGGTTTGCCCACATTAAATACCTCGCAGCTAGATGTCGACAAGTGCTGAATGTTATGAAGTGTTTATCCGGCTTGATGTGGGGTGCACATAGGGAGACTTTACTAATGTTGTATAAGTCGCTCGTATTATCGAAGCTCGACTATGGGTATATAGTATACTCATCAGCAAGAAAGAGCTTACTCAAGAAATTGCATGTTATTCATCATGTGGGGATACGATACGCCACGAGGTCCTTTCGTACGAGTCCTGTGTCGAGTATGTACGTTGATTCTGGTATTCTTCCGCTGTACCTACGTCGTGACCGTTTTATGGTGTCATACATTGCATCCACACGTGCTCAGCCCCATCATCCTAATTATTCCATCATCGTGTTTACAAGTCCAATAAAATGGTGTAAAAGACTATCTGCTACAAGACCAATGGTTATACGTGCCAGAGACCATATGAATTCGGATGAATATGTAATACTTACCGCAAGTTTATCCAGTCACACTCCGTGAGATTCCTTCCTGGAATCTTACGCCAATAATGCCAAATTTCAAAATGAGACGATAGTCTAATCTGAATACTGCCATGACGAGGGTGAAATTTTATGAGCTACTAGGACAATACACAGGAGTGGCCATTTTGTACACTGACTCTAAGGTAAATAGTGGAGTGGGTAGTGTTGTGGTTACACCTGAGGGAGTGGGACATGGATGGTCGCTAAATCAACAGACGAGTGTGTACACAGCTGAGATTTATGGTATATGGCGGTCTCTGCTGTATATCATGATATCAAATAGCTTCGGGGATTTTTTAATCTGTACTGATTCTCTTAGTAGCCTCCAGGCGCTATCCAATCCATTTTCTCATGACACTCTATGTGTCGATATACTCGCACTTAACCACAATATACGACAAGTTAGAAATGTCTTCTTCGCCTGGATTCCAAGTCATATAGGAATTGAGGGGAATGAGAAAGCCGATCACGCCGTACGTGAAGCAGCCTTACTTATGACGGAATATGTTACCTCCGTAAGGGTGGACGATGTGCGTGCTGCCACATCATCACTGCTTCGACACCGTTGACAAGAAACATAGCATCTACTGAAAAGTGAAAGATTCTGTGGTCAGTTGGAGAATTCCAGCTGACTTAACCAGAAGGGACCAGGTTGTGAAGACCAGGATCCCCATAGGACATACACGAATAACTCACTCCCATTTATTGACAGCCGAAGAATCACCACTTTCTTCGCGATTTAACTTTCGGCTCACTGTGCGTCATATCCTAGTAGATTTGCCACATTAAATGCTAGGTGAGAGCGTAGGATACCTGATGACATGCGGGAAGTCCTTACCAACGAACCTTCACGAGTACGACAAGTAATTGAGTACCTGAAAAGAGTGGACTTAAATACGAAAATATAATGGGATGTTTTGTATTATGTTTGTTTCAATCTGCGTAGGTAGTTAATACATATTGAGTGTGCGCGTGAGTGTACGTATCTATTTCATTTGCTTTATGTTTGGGTTTATTCTGTACTTTGCTTATACCTTCTTTGCCGTTTCTATACTCAGTCATAAAATAATGTCATTGTTGTGTGGCAACTTACAATAATTTAGAATCCTGATGAAAAAGGGGAGCTAATAACCATCGATGTTGACGCTCCATAATAAAAAAAAAATATAAAAAATAATAATAATAATAACGTCTTTATTATTTGTTTGCATAAGTCGACAAATGGAATCACACCAGAAAAAAAAAGAAGAAAATATGTAATTTCAAACAAATAATCCCAAGGCGCAGTTCAAATGAATTTTGACCTTCCACTGGCCCTTGAATTAACTAAAATTTAGATTAACAGATTCAAAACAATATAGCATTATGCTTTTTAAGCAATAAGTAGCTAAGAGAGAAAAAAAGTAAATTACATTAAGTTAATTGCACATCGGTTATTAAATACATTAATTACATTGCTCAGTTAGTATCCACCGGTGTAGTTGGTCCTTAAATGTGTTACACGAACATCTTTTGCGTATCCTTTTAGAAGATATTACTCCTCACCTAAGAATATCCTTGTGGCGTCAACATGATGGATGCGCAGAACACTTTTCGCAGAGTCCGTGAGTTTTTAAATGTTTCGTACCCCTGGATTGGGAGGGGTAGTTTATTTCCGTGGCCACCTAGATCACCAGATTTAAATGTGCTACATTTTTACTTATGGGGACGAATAAAATACGTTCTTTATAAAACGCGACCAACCACACGAGAGAGCAATTTTATTAGGAACTATTGTGTACCAGTACGTCAATTAAAAGGACTTACGTTTCTCTTTCAAACAAGCTTAAGTACACTATACTCGGGTAAATCGTTTAGAAGTTACAGTGATTTAAATGATTATACTTTCGCTAGTTTCCCCTACTCTTATTGAGGTCGATAAGTCAATGAGTGTTAAGCCAACATGATGCAGAATTGTTTAAGCTTTATATTGATGTTACCAAAGGTACACCTTGATTTTTCAATTGAGCCTTGCGGCGAAATATTTTCAGATGCTCAGCTAACGTATATTTTTGTATATGTACATATATATATATATATATATATATATATATATATATTCATATTGTAAACGAACATAATAATCAGTTTGAATTGAATGCCACGATTGTCACCTTCCGGAGTGTATAAAAATAAACATTGGAACCACAAAACGTAGCTTTGATACAAGAACATATGCAATTTTGTCAACCAGAAAAATATGCGTTAGCTGAGCATCTGAAAAGATGGAAATTCCGCAGCACTAGGAGTTCCATAGCAATAAATAATGTTATGTTAGAGTTCTAAATGTTTATACAAATCTTCTTTACGCGAAACGCTAATTATTTTTTTTTACTAGCTTGACTATAACACAACACCAGAGGCATCCTGTCGTGATACGCCTTGCCTTTTACGTTACTGCACTACATCTTCACACACTGAGTTCTCAACACATGTTCAATAAGTAAAGCCACTTACCGCCCCTCTCCCATGATACGAACTTTCAAGCGACAATACGCCACCGATCCAAACAAACCACTACAACAAAATCACGGTATTTCACAACGTAACCTAACAACAAATAATGTTATGTTAGAGTTCTAAATTTTTATACAAGTCTTATTTACGCGGAACGCTAATTATTTAGCCTTCATTTACCTTTTTAACAAGCATGACTATAACACAACACTCAAACACATACCAGACGCATCCGAACGTGATTCGCTGTTACGGTATAAATTGGCAGTAAAACGGGATAAAAAATAAAATTGGGGTTCTGGTTGACAAAATTGCATATGTTCTTGTATCAAAGCTACGTTTTGTGGTTCCAATGTTTATTTTTATACACTCCGGAACATGACAATCATGGCATTCAATTCAAACTGATTATTATGTTCGTTTACAATATGAACAATATGAACATATATATATATATATATATATATATATATATATATATATATATACGACAGTATATGTCTATCTGTTTGACCATTATGCATTACAATACCATTCATCCGATCGCCATGGGAAGTTGTTGAGTACACCCCGCGAAGGTTTCAGACATAAAAAATTGTAGTATCGCCCTCCTCATCTCCCTCCTAGGCCCCTCAGAACGCAGCAACGCGCGCCGTGTAAAGGACAACGGTACGTTCTAATTTTAATTTACCTTTTGCTAAGTTTTTGCTGTTCTTTCCTGGACTTCGAAACAAATGCTTTACCAATGACATGTTAAGTTATCACAGTACTGTAATGATTTAACATATGTAGTTAAAAATAAAAATCATATTAAACGTACTACATTGTGTTTTCACTGTTAAAAAACAACTACAATTATTAACAAGATTTGACTAAACCTTTAATTTTAAAATTTAATGTCAAGTTTCTACATGTAAATGCTTTTGTCACGTCAAATTAAAGGTTTTCACAACTTTACACTTACATCATGAGTAAATTTTACTTTTTCACTGCATGTAGATTTAAGTTTAGTGTTATATTGGGATATAAATTTTATTATTTCAATTGTAATATATTAGTGTTATTGGTACTTATAAGAGTATTATTGCGAAAGTGAATGTAATTTTATGTGATTTCCGCCCAACTCGCATGGAAAAATTATTTAACAATTAGGAAAATTGAAGTAACCAGAAACATAATTTTTTTTTGTTTTGTTTTAGTGTTTTAGTAAGGTTAATGACCTCTACGTATCAAAGACAACTGATCTTATCGCACGCTTAGGTTACCTTAATATCGAGTGCGATTATTTTGAAATTTTTTATATATCACAAGAGCACTTTTTCGGATTCATCTGGTTGAATGCTATGAAAGGTAAGCAAGTTTTTGCTTGTTTTTAAAATTTGCTGTGGAATGGTACCGTTTTTGTATGCTACTTTTAGCAAGATTTTGATTCTAAACCAATTGGCGCACTTTGATTAATAACTTCCGATATTGATTAATGACGTTCTTATTCACCCCACACGCAGAGCCACATCAACCCCCACCCCATTCCACTGAGCTTTCGGCAATTACACGTATGTATTACGCAAATCTTACTGTTATTTTATTTTTAATAAATTATTAACGTTAGCACAAAAATTTTTGTGTATCATACGCCCAGAAACAATTTTATTGTGAGTATGCTGCTCATACTCGCTCATACTCGTAAAACTATTGTTTCTGGCTCAGTGATACAAATAAGTATTACATTAAGAATTAAGTAATTAATTCTTCATTTTGTTTTACACTTCGTTAGAAATTTTTATATCCTAGGTATGTTACATCACATATTTAATATCAAAGAATGTTTTTCTCATTTGAAAAGAACGTAAAATGTTCTTAATAACATTCGATCATACACAAGTAAAATTGCTTATTAGAAGTTTTATAAAACCACATAGACACAACGTCAAATATACACTTACATTTAAAGACACTGTCGACTGGATTTTCCTATTATAAGACAATTGTCAAGTGGAAATCGTTTCTACATAACAAAACTGCCACGTTTGTGTATAAACTGGCAGAAAATAAGAGAATTGATATAAAACAATCAAAAGGAAACATAAATGTCTGTTGTTTATGGTATACAAAATGTGATTTTATGAGGTATGAAATATTTTGATAAATCCATACGAATATTGTATTCAAAGGGTAACGACAATAAATCTCAGTTGGATATTTGTCCCATTAGTTGCTTTTTTTAGATTGCCACAAACCAACGAAAAAAAAATAAGAATGAAGTAGACTTGTAAATCATATAAAAGAACACACTGAGAATATTTCGAATCCCTTATTCCTTGCTTTTTGTTTGTAAAGATCACTGAATTCTATCAAATCCTTGAGTTCTCAAGAAGCACGTTCGAATAAATCGAAGTTGTAAATAAATTTCCAGGTTAAATAAAAAAGTTTCTTAAGAGTTTGAGGTTTGTTTATATGAAAACTGCATATGTTGTCTGTCTTTTGCGCCTAATCGAAATGGCGACAGATCGGTCACGTTACCTCAAGCTCACGTGTTACTATTGTTCCAACACTACAACTACTTTTCAATTCGCTACAGAAGTCATCTGTTCACATTCTGATACCGGAATTAAGGATAGTATCATTGATATCGTCGCTTGGTATTGAATTTGGTGGAAAATCTATTTTCGCTTTTCCCTACTATCACTACAGAATCATAAGATTACCACCCTCCACTAAACTCGTAAAAATTTAAATCTTATTGCTTTCTACTCAGAATGGCAATACGATATTTACATTTTTAATCGTGATCCTCTTCCTATTTCTCTTTTACCAATACAAATTTTATGATAATAATAATACAATTGACGGAATCCAGTATCCCCCCCAACGATTGTTTATTTCTAAAGGTTGCTGAACTCACATATAACATATTTGTCATTCTATGCACCTTTCAAAATAACGATGAAATATGGATAAATTATTCAAAGTAATTCAAAATTTGTTTCTCAGCGTCCATCTTATTTTATAGTGACAAAATATATCTATAACTAATGTACATTAATTAATTGGGTTGCTCAATATTCATAAACAAACTTGACAATCCCAAATATATATATATATATATATATATATATATATATATATATATATATATATATATATATATATATATATATATATATATATATATATATATATATATATATATAATAATAACCTTTATTGCCCAACAGCAAAAGCCAATTACAGAGCAAACTATATACTATTACACATATACAAAGATTTATATAAATATATAATCAACCCATCAACGTGAGTAGTAACTAATTATTGTACTACCAATGATAAATAATAATATATAATAATTATAATGATAACAATAATAACAATAATGCCCACAGAGTTAAGTGACTGTAAACACTAAAAACAAAAATGATTTACAAGAAGGACACATAGTTGACAATAGGACAGTCCCTTGAACACCTTTAAGCCCTATTACTGTAGTTAACATAACAGTCAATTATAGAAGTTAATGAGAGCAATATATGTCACAATTAGAACATATCTCATTGTACAATTGACACATTTAACCACTGGTGACTTTAAAAGTAAATTAGATTTGGCAAAGGGACATGAAATGTACATCTTTGTCTTGTTTCTAACCTAGGAATATGAAAACAAATGTTGGCAAGAATAGAAGCACAATCAATATAATTATGTATCATTTTGTATAAAATGAAAAGTTATGATATTCCTTCTAGTCTCTAAAGACTGCATATCAAAGGTGTTAAGCAACATTGTATTTGAACAACCTTTCTCAGGATAAGCATTAAACATCTTAAAGCACAAATACTTAAGGAATTTGCGTTGAATATTCTCAATTAAAACTTTGTAGCAGCCATAACGAGGTGACCACACTAATGCACAATATTCAAGCCTAGACCTCACAAAGGCATAAAACAATATCTTAATCGTACGGATACTCGTAAATTGTTTAGATTGGCGTATTACGAACCCTAATAATTTGTTGGCTGATGAAACGATTCCATCATGTGCTGATTAAAAGATAATTCGATATCAAAATGTACACCCAGGTCTTTCATACCTGCACAACGGTCGACTGTCATAGAATTAATTTCATATACAAAATGTATAGGATTGCGCTTTCTAGAAAACGATAAAACTCTACATTTACTAATATTAAGTTTAACCTGCCAATTAGAAAGAGCTGAAAGATTACGCTGCAACGCAACGCAGTTCCTTCAGATTAGTGACAGATGCAAAATTTTGACGTCATCGGCAAACATTAAAGTTTTACAATCAAGTTTTTCAGCAAGGTCATTTATAAATAATACGAAAAGCAAAGGACCTAAATTGAACCTTGCGGTACGCCGGACTTTGCTACATATGGAGGTGATGTATAACCATTGTATACTACTATTTGATTCCGATTACCTAGGTAAGATTTAAAAAGCCAACCAATAATCTACTGAAACCGTAACTTTCTAACTAATAATAGATCGTGATCAATACAATCAGCTTTAGATAAGTCAGTATAAATCACATCTACCTGCTTTTGAATGTCTAGATTTGCTGCGATAAATTGAGAGATAGAACAAAGGTTTGTGCAGGTGGAACGTTTTCTAAAAAAATGCTGATATGGTGATATGTATTTCTACAGATCTGTAAATGTGACTATACAGAATCAGTTCAAATAATTTAGAAAAATTGGAAAGAATTGCAACCGGTCGATAATTGCGTTTCAGCGGGATCCAGATTTTAGTACAGGACAGATTTTCGTGATTTTCCAATTATGGAAACGTTGCCGTTTTAAGCATAGATTAAGATTGCTAATAGTGGTTGCTAAGTATGTCTGAGCAATCCTTGATAAGATAACTCGGAACTTGATCAAAACCAGCTGTTGGTTTATTTTTTGTTTAGAGATAGCCAACCTAATATTCTCTGATATATTTGAAATATTAATATTTAAAAGTCAAGTTTGAGGATGCATGACGTTAACGTCCTGCA